>JANHGN010015031.1:50311-64507 GCA_024605025.1 Megaceryle maxima | reverse complement strand
TAATTTAATTATGAAATGAAATAGTATCTATGAAATTAAATAGTCATTTCAGTTACTTTTGCAGGGTCTTTTCTGGCAATTTTCCTCAAGGCCAACACGGCATCAGCGTGAATTCTGTTTGGTAATGAAGCTGCAGCTGGTAGAAATGTTGGCAAAAACTTCAGGATGCGTTTGATACTGGCTGGCTGTCCTGCATTGCCAATGGCTTTCAGGGCCAAGGCCATGCCTTTGGCATCACCTTTGCTGGTGGCTTCTGTAGCAAGGTCATGGAGTGGCTGAAAACAGAGCAGACTGGGTTAATTTTATCACGTAAGTCTTTAGTAATGTGTCAAAATATGCATTGCCATAGGAAGGAAAACAACTACTGGTGCAAAGCCCAGAATAAAGCTGTTCAGGTCTTTCTCCCAGGAAGAATCTCACCATCATTACCAGGATGCCAAACGTGGAATATACAAGCAAACTTGGCTTTCTCCTTACACGGTGTTGTAACTGATTTTAAATTGTGCCTGAGCCTGAGAGTAGGAGATAATCCTAGGTGGATGCCTGCACCAGAGTCTGTTGCAAGTTCAAGAGCAGCCCAGAGCTGACACCAGGTTCAGTTGTCCCCTGGGGCACCTTCAGCAGCCCACAGCCCCTGGCGTCTGCAGGATTACACTTGCATGTTTTTCACTTCCTATAGTGATGACAAGTTTACTTAAACAGTTCTACTCTTCTCAGAAGAAAAATTACACTTCTGATGGCTTGGCTTTGTTTCATTCTTTTTTGGGAGCTTTAAACATGTCAAACACCAGCAGATCATCTCATTGCTGTGGTTCTTCTGAGTAAGGAGCAAGAGCTGCATAGTCCAAGGACAACGTTCTGAAGATTTCTGACAGTGATATGGAATTATGTAGCAGGGCCTCTTTGGAAGCCTTGACTATGGTCTATCTAGAGCTTTGCTTCTATTCACACTTTAGTGCCTATTTAATAGATAGTATTATTTGGTTTTAAGTACACTAATGTAGAAGTAATATAGAAGTAGAGAGAAGAATCGTAATTATTTTGCTTTAATCCTAAATTTGTCATACCTAAACTCAAGTCTCAGCTTGTTTACAGCATCCATTAACCCCATGGACTTCTACCACTTACATCTGAAATTCTGAACTGCTAAGACCAGGTTTTTCAAAGGCATCAGCTCATTCTGCCTTTGCAGTTTTGCAGGCAATCGCAGCTAAGGCTGAGGTGTGTAAACAGCAAGTTACCTAATTGCCAGCATTGAGAGAGCTAAATTAGAGGCATTAAAAACATTTCTTCACCCCTTATGAATACGAAATGAGCGTCACCTACCTGAAGAAGATCATTTGGACAAAGTGAAGCCTGAGCACAGTATTTGTTTACCATGCTACCATATCCCAGGTAAACGATTATTGGATGCATTGGTGCTTTCTGGATTTGGGGACAGGTCAGAAAAGTCTGCAGAAGAAAGAAGCAGCAGTCTTTAATGTTTCTAGCAATTAGAGCTAGCATATAGTGAAAATTACATTAGAGAAAGAAATAGATGACATTGCTTTGGATTCTTCCTAAATATTTTCAGAAGTCAAATGCTAGTCATTCAGCTACAATAAAAGTAAATAGACTGGCTCCCTTTATCCTGTATGCACTTTAGGTTTTGATTACATGATATTATTTTG
The DNA here is from genome assembly GCA_024605025.1 of Megaceryle maxima. Classification (NCBI taxonomy): domain Eukaryota; kingdom Metazoa; phylum Chordata; class Aves; order Coraciiformes; family Cerylidae; genus Megaceryle; species Megaceryle maxima. The sequence continues at coordinate 62,837 of JANHGN010015031.1, read as the reverse complement.
TATTTATTGTCTATTAAAAAAAAATATAGCAAAAAGAAATCAGTAAACAGATCTGTGGTTGTCAACATCAAATATCAAAGCCATTAAAAAAATTTGGCAACGAGGGTTTGGAAACATTTTTCAAGGCATTTCTCATTTTTGCTAATACCTTGCAAAGGTAGAAGGAAATATATTGCAGCTTTCACTTATAATCATGTGAATTCACCTTTAAAAAGGAGCGAGAGTAAATAGAAGGAAGAATGACCTGTACTCACAGAGGCAATTTTTAGGGTTTCCTTACTGGGTGTAACGAAATGGAAGGCGAGAGAGAGAGTTGCAGACGCTTCCCAGATGTTCAGCTTCTCATCATGAATTTTTTGCTTCAGGAATCGGAATGTGTCAGTAGCTCCAGCAGCGCAGATGGCGCTCAGGAACCAGTGTCTGCCAGGGAGAGGAGAATTCAGTATCCCCATTGCCCAGTTTGCCTCTGATCAGAAATCCTGGCTGAAGGCAATACAGTTACCTGTAGGGAGGGTTGTTGGCAAACTGCACCCACAAAGACTCAATCTGATCGAAGGTCACTACACGAAAAAGTTGGACCACTTGTAAGAACTTGGCTGAAGCTTCTTTAGTGGCTCCTTCCCTGTTACTCTGAACTAATTGCTGCAGTGTTTCTGTTAACTATGGGTAAAAAAATAAACCAGACAGTTAGAAGGATCCATGTCTAAAATAATTAGGTGATGACCTGTTAACCGTATAAATAATGAAAAAGTAAGACAAGCAAGCCTCTGATACCTGCAAATCAGGATTTTTAATCCTTATTAGAGGAATTGGCATCTGAAGTAGCTCTCCTGAGAAATGATAACGAAGACTCCCCTGGTTTTGCAGATGAGTTTTTGGTGGACTGATGTGAGTTCTTTTAATGTCGACCAAAGACAGTTCTTGGCTTCCAGGGAGAGAAAGAAATGCATCAGTAGCCTTTAACCGGACTGTGTGTGTGAAGGACACATACAGTGGTTGGAGCAGACTGAGAGGTGCCAAGCAAGACTGTTGCACTGACCACAAACAGATTGTGCACGTCTCAGTTTGTGCATGGCTCAGGATGATCTGGAAATGTCATAGGAGTTGCAAGAGCCTTCATTAGAGTTTGGCAAAGTTTCTGAGCAATTGGACAAATGTTTCAGGTGGCCCAGCAAAACCCCCAAACAGCAGGACACAGGACCTGACTGGGCATCCCAAGGGACGTGCAGTGCCTTGGCCTTTTGCAGCCCACAGGCTAGATGCTTCTTGTTAACTCTCGTTAACTATTTAGTGTTAATTCAGCACTAAATATGTTTTAGGCATCTCCTCACAGCTCTGATAATCACAGCTACGCTAACGACACGCACAGCACCTACCTTGCCTCCATGACTGCTTCCCCGCTGGGTTCATTGAAGGGTGAGACCTCGTACACCTGGTTGGACGTAGCAGATGTCATCACGGCCCCGCTGTCATCATACTTCATCTTGTAAGTGAAGATCACCGTGCCCTTGATGTTTCTGACTTTCTAGAAGTGCAAAGAGACCCACTCACAAACGGGAAGGGGTGGTAGCTAATGGAGCACGGACGAGCCAAACTCCCTACTGGCATCAGTGCGACGTGCGAGCGTTTGGCAGTGGGTTATGCCTGAGCATGGCATGAGGGGGCTCAGTGCTGCTCGTACCAGGGGGCAGGTGGGGCAGGGGCGGACGTACGCCATCCCTATGTTCTTCACTGCTTTCTCTTGGCAGTCTGTCAGGTCCTTGCTTTTGGAAATGGTGGCACGGTTATTCTTGCTGTCGTCCTGGATAACGTATCTGGTCTGGCAGATACCTTCAATCCCAGCCTGTGGGTATTGATGAAACACAAGGAACTTTCCACTTGAAAGAGAAAAGAGAAGACTGGAAAAGAGAAGCCTGAGAGGGGAGCTTATGAATGGTTACAAATATCTGCAGGGTGGGGGGCAAGGAGAAGGGGCCAGGCTCTTTTCAGTGGTGCCCTGGGATAGGATGAGAGGCGATGGTCACAAGGGGAGACACGGGAAGTTCCACCTCAACAGGAGGAGAAACTTCTTCCCTGGGAGAGTGACAGAGCCTGGAAGAGGCTGCCCAGAGTGGTTGTGGAGTGTCCTTCTCTGGAGACTTTCAAGCCCTGCCTGGATGTGTTGCTGTGTGGGCTGCCCTGGGTGATCCTGCTCTGGCAGGGGGGTTGGACTTAATGGTCTTCAGAGGTCCCTCCCAACCCCTACCATTCTATGAGTCTATAAACAGCAAGAAACAGAATCATTCAGGTTGGAAAAGACCCTTGGGATCGTTGAGTCCAACCATGAACCCTGCTCTACAAAGTTCACCCCTAAACCATGTCCCCCCACACCACATCTAAACAACCCTTAAACACATCCAGGGATGGTGACCTCCCTGGGCAGCCTGTTCCAGTGTCTGAACAGGTCAAAGAAAATTGTGTGGGAAGCGTATGTACACCCAAGTTACTATACAACAGTAAAAAGAGAATAAAAGTAAAATCAGGATGGAAAAAACAAACAAACCAACCAACCTCCTGCAGTTCATACACATTCTGTGACTTTTTGATGGTTATCTGCAACATGTTCAGAATCCCTCTCACGAGGTTAGTGCATAGAATGGGGCAGTCCTCAGGGGCAAAAATACTTCCAACCCTTCCCTCATTGTATTCAAACTTGAAGGCTTGGCTGAAACATGCAGCGATGGTCTCTGTGAGCCTCAAAGATGGAGTGAAGGGGTCTGTGGGCCAGAAGCCATTGTATTCCTCCAGCTTTGGTGATTGAACCTGTGAATAAAAATAGGAAAACATTCATCCTGTTCATTCAGATGGAAAGAGTGCAAGAACAAGAGTGCCAAGCCATTGCTCAAGCTGCCTGCTAAACACATGGGGACTCTTTTGGCTGCTCCTCCAGCTCCAGCACATCCCAGAGTGCCAAAGCCTTGCACAGTTGAGAGGGAAGCAGAGATGATTGTGGGACCTCACTCGGGCGATGGGCCAGTGGGAGCTGAGGACTCTTTCTTTGGAAGAGGCTGTCATCATTTTGAGTTTCTCAAGCTGGAAAACTTACACACAAGTCCTCGACTGCTACCTAGTGGGAAAGGTGTGTGTGTGCACATACATAGCTAGTCATGTACACATGGATGCATGCCTCCCACCCTCGTACATAAAAGTGCATATTCCTGCTTAGAGGGAACTGGTGGGGGTTTAGTGCTCTGCTTCTGCAATTGCAATCAATGCTTCAAGGGATGGGGGACCCACAAGTTCTTTGGGCAACCTGTTCCAGGGTCTCACCACCCTCACAGTAAAGAATTTCTTCCTAATATCTACTCTAAATCTACTGTCTATCAGTTTAGAGCCATTACCCCTTGTTCTACCACTACACTCTCTGATAAAGAGTACCTCCCCATCTTTCCTGTAGCCCCTCCTTTAAGTACTGGAAGGACAGAAGAAGGTCTCCCCAGACCCTTCTCTTCTCCAGGCTGAACAACCCCAACTCTCTTAGCCTGGCCTCACAGCGCAGGTGCTTCAGCCCCCTGGTCATCTTCATGGTCTTCCCTCTGGACCAGCAGGTCCATGTCCTTCTTTTGTTGATAGCCCCAGAGCTGGATGCAGTACTCCAGGCGGGATCTCACCAGAATGGAGGGGGAGAATCACCTCTCTCAGTCTGCTGGTCACTCTTCTTTTGGAGCAGCCCAGGCCACAGTTGATTTTCTGGGCTTCAAATACACATTGCTGGCTCATGTTGAGCTTCTCATCAACCAAAACCCCTAAGTCCTTCTCTGCAGAGCTGCTCTCAATCCACTCATCACGCAGCCTGCATTTGTGCTTGGGATTGCACAGACCCATGTGCAAGACCTGGCACTTGGCCTTGCTGAACTTCATGAAGTTTGCGTGGGCTCAACACTCAAGCCTGTCAAGGTCCCTCTGGATGGCATCGCTTCCCTCCAGCGCGCTGACTGCACCACACAGCTTGATGTTGTCAGCAAACTTGCTGAGGGTGCCCTTGATCCCACTGTCCATCTTGTCAATCACGATGTTAAATAGTGCCAGTGCCAATACTGACCCTTGAGGAGCAGCACTCGTCACTGACCTCCTTAAATTAAAACCTACTCAAGACTACGGTCTGAAATTGCTACAATTATAGCAATCCTAGCGCGGTTGCACAGACCCTGCAATTGCAAGAGTGGGTAAAATTTGATAACAGGTATTCCTTCACTCTGCTTCAGTAATATATGCCCAGGATTACAGTGTGAGTAAGCTCCTAGGCCAAACACTGTGCCCTCTTACAGCTTTCTCCCCACATAGTGTCTTCTAGTGCCCTTTTCTGTGGTCTTTCTTTCCATACCAGTATTTTAAGCATTTTTATTTAATCTTTCTTTATGATGGCTAACAGAGCTCCCAGACCTGATATCATTATGCTGAGCACACGCACTGCCATTAGAATTCTTCACGTTTGAATTAATGCCTCTGTGAAGAAGATCAAAAGGAAGATAATGGAGCCAGATGGGACTTTCTCACATGTTATCTGAATGCTAACGCCAAGCTTTTCTCAGGCTATGGACCGGGTTGAAAAACATGGATATTTTCATGCTTGAATTCTCATTTTCATACTCAAGCTTAGTGTTGCCTTAGTAAATCTATCTCAAGGACTTTTCTTTCTAGCAGCTGCCTGCCACGTTTCGGCATGGAGATGAGCCTAAGGCAGCTTTAGTCAAGGGGGCTGAGGAACTGATGGCAGCACAGCTGGAGCAGCTCTGGCTCCTTCTGTCAGAGGAAGCCTGTGCTGCTGTCTGTAGGTCACCGCCAGTAACCCAAAACAGTCTGGCTACAGCTGCAGATGCTCCCAGCAGTGCCCTCAGCTCACCTCCAGCATGACTTGGGGGTACAGGGTGCAAAGCTCAGTGTGTGTGTCTGCACCTCTGCCCGTGCTGGGGAAATCAGCACTGCCTGAGCAAAGCCTCTTGGGCTGACGTGGCTTATGGGGTCATCTCAGCACCAGAATGGGTCCTAAACTTTCATGTGAGCTTTGAATCTTTTTTGTCTTTTACTCTACCAGCCTAGGGGGGCGGTATGGACATGAACCAAACGTCTGTAGCTGCAGATGCAGCTACTGGTGGGGATGGATTTCCACACCCATGGTGATTTACCTGGAGGAGATAGTCACTGTGAGACACGTGGTTGATCTCCAGCCTGCAGGTCAGCCTCACCCCTGCCACCGCCAGGCCTCTGTCGGGCAGCCCGTGCAGGATGATGCTCTTGTAGTCATACAGGTAGGTCTTGTCAGTATGAAAAATGGGCTCTGTTGAAAAAAAACCAAAAAACCCAAACCAGAAATACCTTTGCTATGACTGTTGTGATGTTACTCACAAGAACCACACCAAGCAAACAAGGGTGAAGCTGCTACCACCGAAAAATAGGTGCAAGCAGTGAGAAAGGCACAGCTGAAGGGGAGGGCAGTGTGGGAGCTGCACACTTACCAAGGTCCTGTTTCTCGGCCCCTGTGTGGGAGGAAAGAGAAGGATGCATGAGAAATCCCCCATTTCTGTGGCTCCTTTCATTTATTCATTTGCTCAGTGTGCTAATGGTTGGCAGACAACCAGCAATGGTCTCCCAGGGTGCACCCAACAACCCCCAAGACACCAAGCCCATGCCAGCCCTGCTCACTAGTTGCTGCCTGCTTGGCTTTTCACCAGCTGCTGAGCTCAGGCACAGAAATCTAGTAGTTTACAGCTGAAGTCCCAAAAAGGTTTCAGCAAATCAAGCTGTGAATGTCCCTGGAAGGCCCCCAAGGAGATACAGTTTGCTGAGGACCACCATGGCCACCATGGTTCAGCAGTGCCAGTGAAGTTTCAACTTACCCACGAGGGCGAGCACCAGGGCCAGGATGAGTCCCTTCATGCTGAAAGTGACTGAAGGCTGCCAGGGAAAATGTGTGGCTTTTATAGAAGAATTATTAACAGGCACAGTGAATTTTGTTGAGTTATTAACTTTTTATCAACCACTCAAACCCTTTGAGGGAGAGGGGGTCGGGGACAAGGCACCGACTGTTGTTGCTGAGCCAAAACCACCTCAAGCACTTCTGTTCTTATTTCACCAACAGAATGAACTGAAAGCACCTTCCAACCAAATGCTTGAGAGTATTAAAATGTAGCTAAAGCCAAAATATTTATTGTGTAAGAAAAAAACTACTACTTGTCCTTATTCACTGGAAACACCCCATGCTATTGCAGCCTGTGCTCACTTTGCCCAGGTTATCCTGACCTGACCATATGGCACACAGCTTATCAAACTGATAGTGCCCCAGGAGGATTGTGCAAAATCCTTAGGCAGCCCTCCTGTGACACTGTGCCCATAGCCACCTTGCTGCGAGTGGGACAGGCTGTCACCTCCAGCGCTGCTCTCTGGGGATGGGGGATTCACCCAGTTAAACAAACCTCCCATCGTTGTTACAAAGGCCATAGCTGAAAGCTGTGGATGTTCATTCTTCCCCTGCCTGCCTTCTCTTACAGGGTGTCAGCCCCTTTCACCAGTGCAATTACAGCCATGGAGAGGTGTTGGTGAGGGCTGCCCCTGCAAAGTGGAACAGTTGAGGCTGACAAGTGTTATGGACACAATCTCTCTTGGCTCACAAAGGTGCACCAAATGTGGTTCACCCATACTCATTTCACACCATGCACCAAGGATCAGTATCTTCACCCCATGGTGGAGCACCCTTCTCCTCCCCCGTCTCTTTGGAGGCACCCTCACAAGTCTGTCGGGTTGCTCTCAGCTCCAGGGTTTGTCCTGGTTGTGAATCCCCTGATCCCCAACAGCCAGGACATGGAGCTGGGCTCAGCCGTGACGGACAGAACCAGCCACACCACTCCCATCAGGAACATACACGAGTGTTACAGCAGCCCCAGGACTGAGGGGTTCACACGGGAGCTGCTCTGTCACCGCTTCCCCACCAACTTCCTTCTCTATGGGTGTGAAACCAAAGCTGCTGCTCAGATCACTGTGGGAAGGGGCTTGGTTCAGTTTCTCATCAATAGATCAGTAGCTCCTATCCAAGGCAGCTTAGTTTTCATCCTGCTCTCCAGCTGATGCCTCTTTATAATTGGCAACTGGGATATAATTTATAAGTCCGACAAACGGTGGATTTTGTTCCTAGGTCAAAGATTGTATCTGTTGGGTAAAAAAAAGACAAATAAATTTTGAAGCATGGCAAATACTTCACAGTGTTCTCACCTGCAGTAGAGTCTGGTCCCATTTGTTTTAACCCCTTCCCTTGTAAAACAGCCAAGCCATTCACTAGTGAGCTGTGTCCTGTCTTTGGAGGTTTGGTGAATGTAGCTAAAGGATTTGAGTGTACAGTTACTAGCAGCTGGTAACTGAGTCTCAAAAGCTAATATATTATGGCATAACTGTATGCAGCTGCACAGTTGGGGCAGCAAGGGCTTGAGGTCAGTGGCATTGCAAACAGAAACGTGCTGGTGTGGGGGCAGATTAAATGCGGTGACACTTGTGTTTGGTGTCTCAAAACTATAACACTACATCCCTAAAACACCACGTTGTAACAGTGATACCACAGGTTGTAACAATCCTCAAAAGAAGGGTCCTCCCCAGGGGCTTTCTGGGTTGTGCCTAGCTGCAAGGGCAGGCTATCCCCAAAATCCTGAGCCTTGCAGCATCTCACCCCCATCCCACCCCTCACATACTGTGTCCCCAGTCACCTCTGCCATGGCATGGGATCATCTCTGCTGCTGATCCAGGTGTAGGCAAAACCAGTTAGTAAGGGCTTCAGCTTTGGGGGTTTCTTTATAAAATGGAACCCTCTTATTTTCTAGATCATTTCTTCAGCATGTCAGGAATGATTTAAAATGCCAGCCTGTCCCCTCCTACACTCACAGCTCTTTCATGCTTCTTATTTCTCCAAAGAATATAACCTGAATTAAAAAAAAGAGAAAAAAAAAAGTCCTAAGAAAATGATAAAGGTGACAAAACACTTTGCTATTCCCAGGACCTCCCCTGGCCAACACTTCCTTGGTGGCAGTGGGGGAGAGGCTGCCTGAGGCATCCCCACAGCCCTCTGCATTCCCCTGCAGCGCTCCAGCTGCCATGGTGGTTGGGTAGTGCTCATCTGCAAGCCCCCTGCCAGGGAGTTATTGCTGAGCTCATCACACCCCTCACCCCTGAGCACTTGGGCTGGAAGACAAGAGTGACCCCCAAACTCTGCTCCAGTTGTGGCAGGCTGGGAAGAGAGGAGCCCTGGTGCTGGAAGCTCAATGCCAGAGCTCCCTACGGAGCCCAGCTGCTGGGGTCATGCAATGCCCCAGCTTCTCCTGCATCCAGCCTCAGGGCTTACCTGGGAAGTCTATCCTTCCAATCACAGCTCCCTCTGAATTCCAGGCAAGTAGCAAACCCACCAGCTCACTGCTTTACTGCTGCTGCTGCCAAACACTGTCAGCTCCCCATCATTTTGCAGCTCAAGGTAGCATGAGAGCACTTTAACTGTATATAACTGCATACGTACACCTGGCTTTCTGATATACTCCTTTTAATACTAAGAACATTACCTTTCCAAACTATAGAACTCACATCCAGACAATGAAACTCACATAAATGCATCCTTTGAAGGAACTAAAGCTGGTAGGGAAAGCAAATAAACCCACAATTTTCCCCACGATGTTCTCAAGTGTTTTCAAAAACCAGCAAGCAATTACCTCTCCACCCCCTCCATGGTCATAGCTAAGTACCATTTTTTCTTCACTGGTTTCTGCTGGTTTTAAGAACTAAATAACTTGCTTCTATTTTAATTAATTTCCTAAAGAACTGCATTTTTAGTAATTGAGTGGCATCGCATTCTGCTTTGTATTAACGAATTTCAGTACAAAACATAAATGTGTGTTCAGTCAGTAGTAAAAAAGGCTGGAGAAATTGGGAGAATGCAGATGATTTAAGGCAGGTAAACATAAGAAAATACACCACCATTTCCACTGAAAGCTGTGCAAAACTCCTGCTGACTGAAGCTGCCAACAGTCTCATTGATGATGGCTATGTCTACGACATCTCCTAAGGCAAGGCTCTGAAAAAAAATGTACCTAGCATGAGTAGTCAGCCTGCAAGCATAGCCTTAAGGGCAAGCAGAAAACATCTGTCCAGAGCCACTGGAATCCTCTGGGCTCCAGCACTCCTGGCAGACGAGCATGTCCCTCACCTTGCCCATGCAGACCAGGAGCTGGTGGGCAGGAGGTAGAGCCCACCTGCCGATGGTGGCCACAGCAAGGGCTCATGCTGGGTGTGGAGGCTGGGACATCTTACCCAAAGTGCAAAAGTCTGTCTCTGCTTCAGACCCCGTGGCAGGTGGTACACTTGGGTAGCTCCACCATGTCCTGTTCAAAGACCCCTGGTTTCTGCACAACGCGCATCAGAAACGTGACGTGTTCTTGACTCTCTTGGAGCAGCCTTGTCAAGAGGTGTAAGATTCAGGCTGGTTCCCTATGGCAGCACTGGCACACAAAGCAGGTAGTGCAGAGCACCATGGCTGTGTTGCTGCTGCAGAGCATGTTGTGTCAGAGGTGACCATCTCCTGCTCCAGGAGCACACCGTCCTAGCACTAGGGATGAAAGCACTGGGGGAAACAAGCAGGAGCCTAATACCGTGGCTGCTCAACCCATAACCCTGATGGATGGGGCCTGATGTGGACCATGCCTAGTACACAGAAGATGGTCACAGGCTCAAGAAGTCTATGAAATAGGGCATGAGGATAAGCAAGGCAGATCTCTTCTTTCCATCACCAGTGAAATAAGGAAGCCATCATAATTTTTTCCATGCGTGGATTTATTACGAAATCAGATATTTATGGGCAATTATAACAGTTTCTACAATAATAAAATTTAATACTTTAAATTACTCGGGAAGATTCCACACATCCTTAAACACTTAATTTACTATCTCTATTATTTCTCGAGATGAGTTTTCTTACACCACACAATAAAAACGCTAAAATGTTTCTGGTTTGGTTTTGGTTTTTTGGGTTTTTTTCCCCCTGTGCTTCATGTACTGCAGTCTTCATTTTCACAAGAACATGCTTCGTGTGCATCAACAGTGTCCTGCATATCCTCTGACTTCTGGTCGAACTTTGTCTGTTTGTCCGTCAGGCTGGTAGCTGAATCTGATGGGGAACAAGAAATGAAAATTAAACAGTATACTTCAAAAGTAGTTTTGCAAGGTACAGCACTTACCATGCACTAGTCATTAATTACAGCAGGCTTGGCTTCTCCTCACTGGCTCATCTAGTTGTATTTGTCTAAGTCACACAGAGATGTTCTGGAAAACCCACCTAATTAAGCCAGTTCTACCTTGAAAACTACTAGTTCCATGTAGAATTTTATTAATAATACATTTAGGAAAGGATATTATGATCTTAAAGGAAAAACAAACTTGGAAAACAAACCTGAACCTGCCATGTCTATAGTCTATACCTTGCCCAATGTCTATAAAAAAAGACATCCTCCTATATGACTGCACCTCTGTGCAGGGATCCTGTCCACATTTGCCTAAATCAGCTCAGGGAAATAAGATCACATCCAAAAGCAGTGATATATAAAAACATACAAGCTGAGGATCCCCATTTCAAGGTGCTGCACATGGTCAGATGTGGCTGAATCCTCATGGGTTACAACATAGTTTTTCAGTTGATTCCCAGTGTTGACTGTGCCTTTACCTCTTGTTAGCTCAAAGCACCATGAAGGGGAGTTCAGTTTAGATTTTAAATGCCAAAAACGTAGTGAAATGACAGCTGAAAAACACTTCTCTTGCTAAAGGAAGTTTTACATTAATGAAAACACAGAAAGGTCTTCAGCTAATATGTCCATGCTTAACCTGTTGATATGTTAATTATACCTAAGTTTCAAGTGGAATAACTGAGTCAAGGCACAAGCTATTTAGATTTTTGTGTAGCTCCCATTCAGTAGAATTTCTGTTGACTTACCAACCGGGAGACAGTGGAAACCAACAGTGACTGGAGTAGTCTTGGTGGGGGAGCATCCTTTCATACAGCGCAGCACGGGGTCCGTAGAGTAGCACTTGGACTCTACACCCGCAAGCTGAACTGTCTTCTCCAGCTTCACAAAGGAGCGTCGCAGTTTGCAGGCTGTAACACAGTCATTGGTGGTACTTTACACACATTCACAATCTTAAGATGTCCCCAGAATGACCCATCTGCCAACGCTGCCAATTTACAACTTTCTGCTATGAAAACTCTGTTTTGATCATGAGAGAAGGAGAATCACTGGCTGATAAGCTTTTCAAACCAGATAATTACATATGGAGCTATGGGAAGTTAATTTCAAATGCAACTTTTATTTCTAGCTTAGTATGTAGAAACAGTCTGATGTACTTTCTAATAAACATTTTTCCAAGTGAACTGGCTGAATAGCTGCAAAACCACATTCCCAAGTGTGAATACTCAGTGGAAACAAAGGGAGGATTTCTGACCAAATAAAAATAACCACATTCAGAAGGGTGAATACTCGGTGGAAATAAAGGGGGAGGATTTCTGACCAAATAAAAATAATCACTAAAGAATTACACTATTACCACTGTCATTCAGGCATAGAACTGCCTCAGGGAGAGGCTGAAAGTCATTCCTGCCAGCCAGTACTACTGATCTCAGTTTTGATTTCCAGAACAAGCAGTTACAAGCGTGTAAGAAGCTAAATGGAGCACAACTCATTCCTGACTATAAGCTTTATTCTCTAAAATCCCAGCCATTTCCACCATATGTTAACTGGGAACACAGTATGGGATCACTACCAACCATGGGGATATTATTGTGTACATTCCTGTGGACTCCAACTAAAACAAGTTGGATGCCCAGTATTCTCAACAAAGACATTAAAAATTAACTGTTAATGCACAGCTAAACATATAGAAGCCATCTCCAGGGACCAAGGCAGTCCTTCCCACCAGGACAAGTCTCATTTACAAAGGTAACAGGCCTCTGCTCCCTGCAGCACTGTGGGTTACTGGTGCATCATAACCTCAGCTGAGAGCATCAGCACACCATAAGATCCTAATCTACTGAAACACTTAAAATACTCTTGTTTTGGTTTGTTTTTTAATTTCGACTATGTAATTAAAGTCCTTGGAACTGCTCATGCACTTGAATGTTTTGCTTGACAGGTTGCACTGGTTCAAAAAATCAGGTGGTCAGCTGTGGTAACAATTACTAATCCCTTTTGACTTTTTGATGTGTCAAATGCTGGAAATTGATGTCTGGAAAATGCTGATGTGTTTAAATCAAAGCCTGCCATGTGAATTTATTCCCTCACATTTTTTTTTTCTTTTTCTGATCTTCTAAACCACTTCCAAACTGAAACAAACACTTTTTTTCTGCTTAGTTATTTAAACAGACTTGTTTAACTTGTCATTCTTTCTAAAGTGGCAAGTAATTTTAATACTTAAAATATGTTAGTAATCAATACATTTAAAATTATTTTTATGTCCAAAATGCTTATATATTTTA
>JANHGN010015031.1:34217-45185 GCA_024605025.1 Megaceryle maxima | reverse complement strand
TCAGCCTCCTCTTCTCCAAACTAAACACGCCCAGCTCCCTCAGCCTCTCCTCATAGGACTTGTTCTCCAAACCCCTCATGAGCTTGGTAGCTCTCCTCTGGACAATGGCTGATACTCTGGTTATGGCTGGTATTAGAACCAGCTAGAGATACTAGAGGTACATGAGATACTAGAGGTACATGAGATACTAGAGGTACATGAGATACTAGAACCTCCTGGGGGATGCTGATTTTTCCTAGTTGACTGATACCATGCATGAGGGTCACTAAAGACTAAAACCTTACCATTCTGCTATAGATCTGACACTTGAAGGAACTTTAGGCCACTCCAGCTTCACTTGTGCGGCAGGGTGGGCAGCAAACCGTCCAGTTACCAGCTCAGTTGAAATCTTGTAGTCTTGGCAATTCCAGCCCCATTTTAGGTAAGCCTATAAAGGAAAGAGAAATAGTCCATTTTAAAATGCATGGAATATGGTTTTCCTGTGGTACATACAGCTGTAGAAAACTGGTTTTGAGCCTTACTGCAGCCTTGTGAGCATTGAGGACTGAAGCATCAGCACAGAGCTTCCACTTGCTGGAATCTGTAAGGTTTGACACAAACACCTGCACTCGGGGCTTGATGGAGTCAATATCAGCATATACCACAAGCTGGAGGCCTCCTGTCTTCTTATCATTACGAATGCCATGAAGAAAAACAGCTAATACTGGTGTTTTAACATCTCCCAAAAACTTGGGCTAAGAAGGAGAAGAAAGAATGAAAAGAACATGATTATAAAAGTGTTACCGTGGAATATTTTAGATGCAAGATCTAGATGGATGAATGAAAAATAAGCAACTGAACTGCAAATATACATCAGCATCTATACTATACATATATACAAGCCTAAAAATTCCCAAGCATATGTCTTCAATGTTCATGTGCCTCTGCATGCACACAGATGGATTTTATCACTGTGTTTTGTGGGAGCCAAAATTTGTGCCATTTCCTTGAATCATAGAATTGTTAGGGTTGGAAGGGACCTTAAAGATCATCTGGTTCCAACCCCCCTGCCAATGGCAGGGACACCTCCCACTACAGCAGGTTGCTTGGAACCCCATCCAGCCTGGCCTTAAAAACTTCCAGGGATGGGGCTTCCACCACCTCTCTGGGCAACCTGTGCCAGTGTCCATGGAAATATTCACATCACTAGGATAGGGTAAGGACTGTATGATCTGGGCTTCACTGTTAATACCATTTATTTGCCTGTGAATGAAAAGAAGTGGTTCAAATCTGACTAACAGCATCAGCTGTCAGTTGTACTCATCACTCATTCACACAACTGGTCTGGTTGGCCTGTTGGCTTCCACCTCACGCTTCAGCTGTGAGATCTCTGGGGCAGGCAGGTTTTGTGTTTGCACTGCACTCTAGCACAAAATATAATCCAGGATGTTGTCATCAACGTCAAGAACCTTCCCTCTTGACAGCAGGGCCTTAAGTGTGCTATGTCCTGCAATTCCTTCACGCCATCACTAGACTTCACTTCATCACTTGACCCAAAGAGCAAGTCTGTACATGTCAGACTGGGTGGTGGTGGGGAGCCAAGGTGCTCTGAAGCACACCTTCTGCAGAGGCTCCTCTGTGTCACCGTTTCCACCACCTATATCCTTGCACTGGCACCACAGCACCTCAACTTCCCTTCTACTGGCAGAGGTCACACGATCAGCCCCTGCAGGCATCTGTTGAGTAGGATTCCCATGAAGGCAGGGTCGCAGTGCAGGTAAGAAGGATCCTCACCTCGCTGCAGAGGAAAGTGTGCATGGGAACTATGGTGTGTGTCTCACTCTTGATTGATACCTGAGACTTGAGAGGCTGGTATTTCTCTCATCCCAACGTCCTAGCTGTACAACTACTGTGAGTGCATCACCGCTCTGCCATTCTTCCAGGCTTCAACCCCTAAAAATGATACAACTAACCTGGGAAGCAGCTCGCGATGAGGCTTGACTAGATCTGGTAGAGGAGTAGTCACTCTTAAGCCAGTCACCTGGGATTTTCCTTTTTGGGAACTGCAAGGAGAAGACACATTGTGCTCAGGAGGGTAACAAAAGCATGCTTGAAGAAACTGCACTAGGCATTGCTGCAGGATACTCTCAGTCATGGCACTTGGTGTTGGTAGATTTGTGTTCCAATCCTGAGCAGCTTGATGACTTGCAATATGCTTCTTTGTCCTGCTTAGTACATGTGATCTAGCTCTGAAAAATTTTGTTTACCCAAATATATCTGACCTCTCAGAAGAGACAAATAAGGAACATGTCTAGATGAGAATTCCCTCTGTGAAAAAAAAACCCAAAACAATGGACCAGAGCAAGTCAAATTGAACCAGCCTCTTGATTCAATATAGAACACCAGAACTGATTCAGTTTACTTCTAGAACAGCCTGACCAACCAGAAGACACACTGAATAGACCAACTGAAAGGAAAGGGTCAACTAAATGGACACACACGGCTGAACTTTTTACTTTTGAGGAACACAAATATCAAGTACACTGCTCCTGGCTGGCTTACGTTTATCCTGCTCTGGCAGGGAGGTTGGACTAGATGATCTTTCGAGGTCTCTTCCAACCCCTACCATTCTGTGATTCATGTCCTAGTGAAAATCTTCTGCTGAACTAATATACAACAAATAAGGTCCATGTTTGTTAACAGCACTATCCCAATGTGTATCAACGGTCAACCCAAGGAACCAGGTGATCAAAGCCAGCCAAACGATCCAAGCTTTTGATGGTAGGATCTTTGTTCTTCCAAAGTGTCTCTCCCTGGTCCCTTGCTTTCGTAGAGCTTTGCATCTACTTTGCAGAGCCACAAATGGCATCATGTGAACATCACAGAGGAGAACATAGCTCTCTGTCTTTACACATCACAGAACCACCACCGTTGATTTGGTGTTCCAAACATTATCAGTACTGTAATTTTCCTCAACAATGACAATGAGTAGCCTTTTAAATTTGACACGTGACAGATTCCATACTTAATTTACTGAGAAAAGAACAACTCACCTCTTGTCTATGTGCTGATCTAAAGCGATACCGATAAATCTCATGAACTTCCTTTGAAAAATGATAAAAACAAGAAGATGAAAAGCCTCAGAAGTGATGCAGTTGCATTGAAATCTGAGCACTGGGAATTAAGTAAGGATTTTACTAATTATCATTCATGCATAGTTCTGTATGCTTAGTCACAAGCACATAATGCAAGACTTGAAGTAGTTTATATTAAGCATTAATATTCCTACCACAAAATTAAGACAGAAATATGCAATGGATATT
The DNA here is from genome assembly GCA_024605025.1 of Megaceryle maxima. Taxonomy (NCBI): domain Eukaryota; kingdom Metazoa; phylum Chordata; class Aves; order Coraciiformes; family Cerylidae; genus Megaceryle; species Megaceryle maxima. Next base: position 41,883 of record JANHGN010015031.1, on the reverse strand, counting down.
GAGAGGAAGTAGTAAATTGGCAAGAAATGGTTCCTTGCCTACAACAAAAGTTTCAACAAACTTGTGGAAACTTCTGAGGTGCTTGAAGTAGACGTCTGAGTCAACGATTGCAGGTGTGTTTGCAGAATAAATTTTGCAATATTTTGTTGCTAAAATTTACTGCGTCAACTGGTAATTTCCTGATTTACAATGCAAAGCCAGCTACCATCAGGAGGGTGATTCATGAACATTAGCAGCATCAATTTACTGACAGATACCCATATTTTGGAATTTGCACTGCTGCTGCTGCTGCCACCTTCCAGATGTCCTGAATGATGCCCATGGCTATGGTGACTCGACTTGCTGCTGCTGCTGTTCAGATGCCTTGAGTGATGCCCATGGCTATGGTGACTTGACATCCTGCTGCTGCTGCTCCTACTACTGCTGCTGCTACTGCTCCTACTGCTCCTGCTGCTCCTACTACTGCTGCTGCTACTGCTCCTGCTGCTCCTACTACTGCTGCTGCTGCTGCTACTACTGCTGCTACTGCTGCTCCTACTACTGCTGCTGCTGCTACTGCTCCTGCTCCTACTGCTGCTGCTGCTGCTCCTACTGCTCCTACTACTGCTGCTACTGCTGCTGCTCCTCCTCCTGCTACTACTACTACTGCTGCTGCTACCTTTGCTGCTGCTGCTGCTACTGCTACTACTGCTATCTTTGCTACTGCTGCTCTTGCTGCTTCTGCCACTACTGCTACTGCTCTTGCTGCTTTTATCTTTGTTTCTCTCTCGCTTTACTTGATCATTCTCATCTTCATCCACGGCCTTTTTACCATCAGGAGAAGCGGCAGATGAAGAAGAAGAGGAGACGGTTGAGGTGGCAGATGATGAGCTGGAAGGATTTTTTGCTTTGGGATCTGTCCCAAGGTCTGTTAGCACAGTATTTTCTTTCTTAGGACGTTGCTTCTTCTGGTGTCGTGTTTTATTTGCAACCTACAGAAACAGTTCAAAGAGAAGTGCAAGAGAGGGGATACAACTGGTTCTGTATTTACAAAGTAAAACTTCTCTGGGTGTCAGACAAATTGCTCGTATCAGCTTTTCAAGGAACAACTCCACTGCCTCACTGCAGAAGATGCTGAACAACCTTAGATCCACACTGGCCAGCTAAAATCTAGCACAGCACAGAGGACCAGCCCTAGCTGGATGCACCCACTGGGATCAATCCCTCCAGATGTAGCATTAGCTGATAGGCCTGGCACTCACACTTTTCAAACTAGCCCTATCCTTGCTTTCCCATGCCAGCTTTCCACACTGAACTTCAAATTCTTGGCTTCATTTATGGGAAAATATTCCCCGCTCCTGTGCTCAAAATCTCTTACCTTGAACACATTTTCAATGCCTAGAATCTTCTTCAGTTTAGCTTGAATGTCCTCATATGGAGATGACTCCTCCTCTTCCTCAGACTTTGAGTTGACCACGTGAATTATTTTGGAAGCTGCTCCAGATCCTGCCTGAATCTCCAGCTGAATTTTGTCAATATCAGCATCTGTTTGAACTACACACCAATTGCACACATTAGAAGGTAATACTGCTTCAAGTAGCACCACTAAACCTAAGATGACAATGCTTGTGTTCAGTATTGTACCTGGCACTGAGACTATTTTAGCTTCATGCTCTCCAATTAGTCTGTACAAATATGTATTTCTTAGGAAGCTGGCATCTCGTGACCTTCTGGAAAAGCAGATCTGACAACTAAGACGGTGCAGTTTGATGCAGATGTCTTGTTTATGAGTTTTTCCTCCTTTGCCATGGTGAAAATCCTCTTGAGAGGTATAGGCATATTTCCATGGTGTGCTTTCAGCTCCTTGCTGCATTGGAGATGAGTATGTGAATACCACTGAGAGCACATCATAGGCAAGAGTAAAACTGCAGATTTGCATCACAGAGAGGGTAAATATTACTCTATTAGCAAAAAGGAATAGATTACCATTGTGGAACCTTCACTGGAGGCTGTCTCAGATGGTTTGAAAGGTTCTTCGGCAATACTTGATGAAGTATCTTCTGGGAGAACTGAAGTCTTCTTTTCAACACCCAGTTCTCCTATATTCCTTGATACAGCAAAAGCCTTATGTCTGTTGAGATAGGCACCAAAAATGGTGAATTATTCCAAGCCCTTGTCTTTGGATTAAATAAAATACATCCCTATCAGTATCATGTGGCAGCACAGGGGTAGGTTGTTTGTACATAGCGATTGTACATACAACCACAAGTTTTAATAGAAGTTTTATTATTATTAGACACACATAAAGGTTCATGACAAACATCAGTTCCTTGTATCACAGGAAGTTTTCAATATCTGGATAAATTGAAATAAATTTCCAAAACCACAAAAGGCATTCCTTTAAAAATAAAAATTAAAAACCTTAGAAGACAATAAAATAACAAACCAATTAAAACTAAACCCACAAAATAATAAACAAATAAACCTCCTAAATAACTTCAGTGTCTGGAAACCTCTCTAGGTCAATGACCTATTTTCACCAACAGTATTCTGAAGTAATGCTACTCTACCTTCCAACCACTATCACGGTTTCCTCATGACATGGATTTGTTTCAACCTTAATGTTCTTCAGTTTCATGTCTATCTTGGCATCAAACTTCAGTGGCACTCTTGCCAGGACCTTGCCTTGAATTTCAACAGCGTGTTGAAAATATTCTGTGTTGACACCCATTGTTGCAACTGTATGAACATAAAAGCTAAAACAGAGAGAAGTGGTCAGATGTAAGAAAAGTGCTTTGGTTTTTTTTTTAACATGTGGTTCTAACTTTTCAGAAAAAAAAACCAAAACCCCACAACTTTCCATCATATATAAAGCCTTAGAAACCTGCCATACCTTGGGTTTATGTCAGCCCGAATCTGCATGGTGGATTCAAGTAACTGGGAAGGTCTAAAATCTCCAGTTAAAGGGGGTGTCACCTTTCCATCAACTGCAAATGAGAGAGAAGCATTTGAACGTGGTAAAAGTGAAAGAATTTGGGTTTAAGACAGACACAGTTTTCAGGAAGAGGTAATATTTTTGTTATGGCTGGAAAACAAGACAGACTTTGAGGTGTGTGAGATCTTATGAGTCTGAAAAATACTGAAAATATACAGAAAGACTATTCTGTAGGCAAGGTTCTGATGCAAGATGCTGAAAATGGAAATAAAAATAGAGTAATAAAATAAAAATCTGACCCAAATTGAAAAATTGTTAATTATTATAACATTAAAATTTCAGAAGTGTGAGGAGCCAGATGACAGAGTGAATGAATGGTGGGCAACCAGGCTAAAGAAACCAGGCTCTCCAGCCTTTCCTCACACCACGTGTCACCATCTGTCTTTTACTGCAGACCCCAAACTGGACATCATATTCCAGATGCAGCCTCAGATACGCTAAATAGAAGGGGGAAATAATTTCCGTGTGCGCTCTGTTCTTGCTGTTGCAGCCAATGGATGCAGTTGGCCTTCATCACCACAAGAGCACACTGCTGATTTGCTGTACCAGCTTGTCCTCCAGTCCTCTGTGGCCCTTTTCTGTGAAGCTGCTTTCCTTTTGGGTGATGCTCAGCCCATACACTTGTATGAAGGTATCCCAGCTGAAGGACTTTGCATTCCCATGTCAAATTTCATCACGCTTCTGTCAGGCCATCCCCCCCCAGCCTGGGGTGGCAGCTTGACCCCCCTCAGTGCAGTGACCGCTCCCGTTAATTCAATATCATCAGTGACAGGGATTTGCTGAGGGTGCCCTTTTTTCCAAAGATCAGATTGTTGAGAGACAATGAACAAGCGCTAGTGATGGAGAAATGTTGCTCGTAACAAGGCACCAACTAGATTGTCATCTGTTGACTACTCTTGGAGATGAACAGTCAAGACATCCTTCACTCACTTTGTAGTCCATCCATCCAATCAATACCTCCCCAGCTTGGCTACAAGGATGTTATTTAAATACAAATAAATTAAAATCACCCAGAAAACAAGGGGCAGGGGTTCACAAGATGTTACTAAATCAAACTAACAGAACAAAAGCTAAGAGCAGTAAAGAGGGGCACATAGAAGACACTATCAAAAGCAAAGGTCCATGCACTTTGTCCTTCATTCCTTCATTATGTGGTGTCAGCAGAAGGAAGGGTCAGTTTTGCCTAAATTAAAAGTCTGCTGCCCAACAGACAGTATGATCACTGCGTTCACTTCTTGATAAGTATCCACATTTGCATATTTATTCTTTTAGAACAGAGTTCTCTGTCTCTTTTCACAAGCCTTCTTCTCTTCCTACCTTCTTTAATGTTACTTGTGCTTCTCTTGTGATTGTCTTCTATTTTTGTCTCTGTTTAAACAACCACTGAATCCTGTTTATTTTGCGTGGGCATCTCTTAGGAACTACCCCCATCTGCCATCAGCTCAGCAAGCAGCTCTTGTTTTTTCTGGGCTTGAATGCCATGACTTTTCTCTCTCTGCTTTCCCAGATTCTCACCTCATCCTCTTTGTCTTCAATCCATTCAAAAACAAGACAGAAATCAGCAGTGTCCTTCAAGTATCTTCAGAACCTTTTCTCCACTACAAAAGTAGTTCTTTTTCTAACTTCCTGTGTTTCTACTTCTTTCTCCAGCCCCTTTTAGCCCGTCCCTCTCATCCCCTGCTCAGAGGTGACACAACCCATCTCGTACTTCCCAACTCACCATTGACTGCAGCACGTGCCAGAGCAGTGGTGTATGACCCGTACTCCAGCGGCAGACCGGTGCAGGTAGGAACGATGTATCGCAGCTCTCCCAGCCACACTGGCTGTGTCCATTGTCCTGCAATGCCATTCCGGATTTGGCTGGTGATTCTCTTCACCGCTGTGTTCCTGTCAGCAGGTTCTAGCACAGTCTGCAGTAAAATGAAGAACCAAGAGGTTGGGTATGAGGTTGGGATGTAAAAGTACAATGGGGTCAAATCTTGTAAAGAGAAGTAGATGGTCCCTGGTACCTTCACAGCCTGGTGCAGGACTTCTTTGTTGATGTTGATGTAGGCCAACTCTTGGCCAAATAGTTTCCAGTAGACTGATATCAAAGGAGTTTCTTCTGGCAGCTCCTTCCATCCCAGCAGCTAGGGAACAGACAAAGAAACAAGCAAAAGTCCTTAATGCAACACTTAAATGATAGTTCAGCAAGGTGATGAAACCCATTACCACCTAAGCTGCTTGTGGGTCTTCACTGCTTTGTAAATAGCATGGTGTCACTAATGTGACACTAGTAGTGTCTTCAGTCTTACTCCCTGGCATTAAAGGTGCCCACAGACAGCCTCCTGTCCAGTGTTTTGTATTCCGATGCGATAACACTTACACAAAGCCATTAGTATCTCTAGTACCACTAAACCCAGTTGGAAGGCACAGCAGCAAATCACCTTTTCACTTGTAGACAAAGGTATACTAAACTAAGGGAAGTAGGTGAAGGTAGGGAGGAGGAAGCCTTCCAGGCAGGAGATACACAGTGCTGCAGTGCCTGCCTGCCCTCACTCCTCCTGTGATCCTTCTTTGCTGAGTGGTGAGGCCTTGGAACAGGCTGCCCAGGAAGGGGGTGGAATCACCATCCCTGGAGGGGTTCAGAAACTGTCCAGGTGTGGCACTTCAGGACACGGTTTAGGTCATGATAATGATGGTTGGACTTGATGACCTTGAAGGGTGCTTCCAACCTTAATGACTCTGTGACTCTGGAGTCACAGGTGAGGTGGAGAGGAGGCAGGGCCAGACTGAGAATTTGCAGAAGCTGTTGCAGCTGTCACAAGAGTGATGTCCCTGCAGTCCCACTGCACATCTCTCTCTCAGAGATACTCGAGCTGACTGCTAGGCGGGTAATTTGCCTTCTAAGACAGGGCTTAACTAGAATGAGAAGCCTCCCTAGTACCCTCCTCTGTGTAACCCACACATTGCACTACTGAAAATACCTACAGCTTTTCCAATCTCCTTTATCTTTTTGTACGCAGGATATTCAGCAAATGGGATATTTTTTTTCACGATCACATCGGTGATGCCTTCCACGCGGACACCAACCTACCAAAACAGCATGAGAAGGAGCAGTCTGAAATACACTTACAGAGGCAAAACTTTGCAGTCAATTTTAGCTTTGATTTGCTTTATTATTGACTTTTATAAATATTTACCTCCAACAAATCAGCCACCGACCCTGCAGAATATGCCATCAGCTTGGAAATTATTGCTGATGGGAACATCGTTCCTGGGCTGTTCATAACAAAGACATCTCCAGCAACACCAACTTTGTAGTTATCTACAGCAGAAGCAAACAGAAGGCAAACCTTTTTTTTTTATTATTTCCCTAACCATTCTGCTCATCATTTAAGATCATATTGAGCCCCTTCTTTCCAGTGCCAACTCTAAGTCATGTCATTACACAGATTTTAACTGTTTAGGGCCAAACTAATAAACAGCTTCTCAGGTACTTCTAAATATGCAACTGTCACATTTAATTCAATTTCTTACTGAAACACAGAATGTGGTATTTCTCCAAAGGACTTAATGTCTCCTAGGAATGAAGTTCTGAAGTGAAAAATTCCTGGTCATTTAGATGCTTTTACTCACCAAAGTAACCACCGATATGCACGACCTTGCTATACCGATAGGTCAGCCTGTCCAATTTGGGGGCCAGCATCTTGAGGGCGATATTACAAGCTGAAGATCTAAAGAAAATCAGATAATATCCAGAAACAAGCAGCACCCTGTCAGATTATAAACTGAATGCAATTTGCCAGCACACGCAGTGCTCGCTTAACGAGAACGCAACAGAAATTATTCGCACCTCACTCACCAGTGTCATTCCTGTCTCTACTTACATGTTGTACATGTATGGCAAACTGCTCTTTGACAAAGCCTTCATGTGGTTATACACAAAACTGGCCACTTGCAGGCTGCTGTCCTTCATTGCCACGTTAGCTATCGTTGTTATTAAAGGAAGGGCAGGCCTCGTCTCAAAGATGACAGCACAAGCCATCATTCGCATTTTGGGGGGAAGCGACTGGTCTGCAAGGATCTGAATGAGGTATCCCTGCACCTGCAGAGAGAAAACAGTGTCTGGAATTACCAAGCATTGTGACTTTTGTGCAGACTGGAACCACACATAAGCTGTAAGGAATATGGGAGAGGACATCATTGTCCCTGCACAAAGGTTTCCTCATTTCTTATTTCTTTTTTTTGCTGCATGGTTCTACATCATTTTATTAAGACCATGAAGAAGTGTGGGCACAGAAGCTGAAGTAAAAGTCCATGTAGCAATGTATTGGGTCAGTACATTCACAATATAGTCAAAAAGACATCAGCATAGCTTTTTGCATTACTGACATTCAAAGATTTGTGAGTAACTTTGGAAGACACAACGGCTGTTAAAAAGATAGATCCATTCTTTGGAGTAACCCCACTAACTCAGCGAGCATGCTTCACTATTTTAGACCACTTTTAAAGAGAGAGCTTCAGCAGCTCACCAAAGACAGTCTAAGTGGCTGCTGTCTCACATAGCTCCTATATCTAAACCATCTGAATGTCAGGAGTCTTGTCTATGCTGGAGCATTTCTCTTGTGAGGAAAGGCTGAGAGCCCTGGGGCTGTTTAGCCTGGAGAGGAGAAGCCTGAGAGGGGATCTGATGAATGGTTACAAATCTCT
>JANHGN010015031.1:19107-34117 GCA_024605025.1 Megaceryle maxima | reverse complement strand
TCCCTGTGAGAGTGCCAGAGCCTGGAACAGGCTGCCCAGAGAGGTTGTGGAGTCTCCTGCTCTGGAGACTTTCAAGCTCTGCCTGGATGTGTTGCTGTGTGGCCTGCCCTGGGTGACCCTGCATTGGCAGGGGGATTTGAATTGATGATCTCCAGAGGTCCCTTCCAACCCCTACCATTCTATGATGTTACGCTCACCACACTAAGCAACCTCAGCAGGAAATTAGCGGTGACTCGTCCAGCCTTAAGGGGAAGGTCTAAAAGAGGTGGAGCAATGTCAGTGTTTTGCCTAGGAGTTCAATAAAACGGGTCTTTCTCTCTCCTCTTGACTATTGAGGCAGGTTAACTTATATTTCTGATCTTTAGGTGGCTAAATTTCCACCATACATGTAGTTAGCACTGGACTTAGTTGGTTATGACAGTTGATAAAATAAACACTGTTGGCAACCTTATGGAAGCTTCCTACTGACTTACAGAAAGCAGCTTAGCAGAAAACATCAGTAGAAATATAAAATTGTATTGTGTTGTTCTTAAGAATAATCTACTTTTTTTTTTAAACATGCTGAATCCACAGACATGATCCCATTTAATTCATTACCCTTTACAATATATATACTCTAATTCACTAAATAAAGAAATCTCTGATAAATCATACTTACTGGTTTGGGGTCTTTCCAAGCTATTTTTCTCAAGGCCATTATGGCATCAATCTGAATGTGGATGGGAATGTCAGAAGCACTGGATGAAAATATGGGTAGGAACTTCAGGATACGCTTGATGCTGGCTGGTTCTCCCACATTACCAATGCACTTCAGAGCTAATTTCATCTTGTCTTCACGGCCTCTGCTGATGGCTTCATCTGCCAGGTCATGGATGGGCTACAGGGAAAGCACAGTTCAGTCTTTTCTTGCTAAGGTATAGATTGTCCACACTGTTGCCCTTACGTACTGAAAAGCCTATTGCAATAAACCACCTGGGTTTAGTAAGATTATTCAGCAATGGCTCCTCTCAGAATTTTACCTTACAATGTGAGAACTGTGCTTTTAATGAAGGAAATATCTACATTAGTAAAATGATTCATTGCCTTTGTTCTCAAGGAGACCTACGAAATATGTACTTGTAAGTCCAAATTGCCATTGTTGGGCTGTATCTTAAAAGAATTCAGCTGATGTAATGAACATTGTTAAGCCATTTAAAACAACCTGAGAAAAAGCCACCCACCTGAAGAGCTTCTTTAGGACAAGTTGAGGTCTGAGAGCAGTATCTATTGACCACAGAACTGTATGCCAAGTAGGCAACTTGCTGAAGCATGGGACTCTTCTGAATTCGAGAACTGGTCACTAAATCCTGGGGGCGGGGGGAGGAGGGAAAACAACATTAATTTGTTATTTAATACAGTACGTAACACTTAGAGTAGGAAAAATCATCAGAGCTTATCTGAGGGGAGCAGCTTCAATATTAGGAATGTTCACATCCAAACACATTATATCAGCTTGTAGACATTTTATCTGCAGGTTTCACTTATGACCTTAATTCCCCACTAGCTGCAATATAAATAGGCACGTATATAAGTTTACACAGCACCGGTCTGATTTCCTCATAGAGCATAACACTGAAAGTGCAAAGACTATGGGTAAATAATACATTCCATACTACAAATGGAATGGTGTGTTATATTAATGATGCATTCTCACATCATATCATTTTTTTTTTCCTATTTAAGAAGAGTATTGACTAGAGATGGGAAAATCCTGATCAGAATAAACAAGTCATTATAGTGTCAAAATATTTGATGTTTGCACTAATACCTCCACTTGCAGCACTTCAGTTTCTAGGAATAGCTTGCAATTAAAAGAGCTATTCAAGTGACATAACACACAAATCACCATTTATTTCAGAAGTAAAAGATTGAAGTGGACAAAGTTTTGTCTGTAGAAGACCTGGCACGTTAACCCAGCAAACTAAAATGGGAATGAGTCTCAGAAGCTGTTATGGGAGAATGCCTTTTATATCCTTATAGCAAATTGAAGGCACAGGACTGTGTCTCCTCGTGTATGTAGTGCCAGCAGAAATTAATGGTTCAACATTTGCACAAAATTGGCATGCAGGAGAGGAGAATCCAGTCTCTAATGTACTTTAAAGGTGGTCATTAATTATCATTCCTTTTGTTATTGGATAGGAAAAATCCATGTGGATTTACTCACTGCTGCTGTTGGAACAGTGTGCTCATCAGCTTTCAGTAAATGGAGAGCAAAAGAAACACTTAGAAGAGTCTGAAGGTAGTTAAGGTCATCACTGCGAATTCTGGTCTTAATGAATTTGAGTGCTTCTGTGGTGCCAGTCGCAGAAACCGCACTCAGCAGCCATCGCCTGCAAGCGGGTTAAAAACCAACCAAACAAAACCCAATTCATAGAATTATAGACTTAGTATGGTTGGAAAGGACCTCTAGGATCATCAAGTCCAACCTTCATCCCAACATCTCCCTAACCACTAGACCATAGCCTCAAGTGCTACATCTACCTTTTTAAACCCCTGCAGGGATGGTGACTCCACCCCCTCCCTGGGCAGCCTGTTCCAGTGCCCAACCACTCTGTCAGTAAAGAATTTCTCTCTAATATCCAATCTAAACCTCCCCCGACACGATTTGAGGCCATTTCCTCTCATCCTATCATTAGTAATTTGGGAGAAGAGACCGATTCCTTAATTTTAGCTCTCAATTCTTCCAAAATGGAAACGTTTCTTCTAAGTTCATCCAATGAAATACCTGTAGCGGGGTTTATCTGAGAATTGTCTCCAGATGGACTCAAGAGTGTCAGCGCTTGCTATCCGGCAGAGCTGGACGAGCTCCAAGAATCTGTACGGAACATCGTCGTGGAAGTCTTGTTGGTTATTCAGGACTATGTGTTGCAGTGTTTCCACTATCTGTTACAAAACGTGAGAGAGAGAGGACACGTGTAATTAAATCCTTTGGAATTTATGGTCATCACTCTGTTATTTTTATTAGGAAAGCAATCTGAAGATCTAAAAAGACCGTACCCTTTGCTCGGGGTTTTTTGTCTTGATTAGCTGCAGTGGCATCTGTGGCAGCACTGGTGGGAACTGGTACCCAAGGCCTCCATAGCTCTGCATGGAAATGTCCGGGGCACTCCCCCGTTCACTTCTCACTTCAAGCAAGGTGAGTTGTTGCCTGTCGAGAGACAAGTGTCACAGCAGGAATGAGTTAGCTCTCTCCCTCCATCTGCCTTGGCTGTTTGTTGGTTTGGTGATACTGTGATTTTAACAGATTTACTCTTTATCATTTCTCTTATCACAATTAAATCTTTCTTCTGAATGAGAGCTACTGACGGTGTAATCAATGATCTTATTTCGATGTGCACCATCTTCCTCCCAACACCATAAATCAGCCCTTTTTCGGGTCACAGTAGTAAAGCTGCATTCTTACAGTGTAAGTGAGCAAAAGAACTTTTCTGCTTTTCCTTCCATGTAATCGTAGTGCCAAGTTCAATAGAGTACAAATAAAGAACGGTTCACTGAATTTTTAGGAGTGTGGAAACCCCAAGTACGGGTACTCGCAGATGTACCCAACTTCTGTGGAGCTCAGGTCTCATTTCATTGCAATTGGGGGTGAAAGAGGCTGCCAGAATCTATAATTATTCTCCTTTTGTGAAGCAAGCCCGTGTCCCACCTACCCTGCTTTGGTGATGGCAACACCAGTAGGTTCACTGAGTGGTGAGATCTGATACACCTGCTGTGACACTACTTCTGTGATGAGGGTACCGCTGTCTGACTGCTTCAGTTTGTAGGAGAAAGCTGTAGTCCCTTTTATGAGCCTTCCCTTCTGGAGGAGGACAGAGAGACCCAAAGAGTGAATGGCAACAGAGCATAACATGCTTAGAATTAGGAAGATCTTTTCACATCTCACGTACCATCACGTCGACAGGACAAGGGTGGATGTAAGCCATTCCAATGCTCTTCTTCACTTTTTCCTGGCAATCATTTTGGTCTACAGTTTTGGTAACAGAGACTCGGCCGTTCTTCCTGTCCTCCTGGATAACGTATCTTGTATGGCAAACACCACCAATTCCAGCCTGGCAGATCAGTACAGATAATGAGACTTCCCAGTGATGTCAGGATTTCACTACGTGAGAAGACATTTTACTGAATAAAGATCCTAAAGCAGTGGTACAATGGTGAGGACCTACGGAACAATCTTAATTATGTTTTGAAACCTGTTACCATTACACACACAATTCATTAATCCTAGAGAACTCAAAACCAGATGTGAACACTAGGCAGAAAATAGAGTTTAAAACGAAAAAGTCACCAATTAGTTAACATCAATGGATCAAGTAGCTCTATCAGGGAAGCCACATAACAAATACATTCATGGCTAATAATTCTTTTATCTTCAAAGGACTGCATGTTCAGTCTTAAAGACAGATGCCTGAAAAAGAATCCAGCCCAGATAATTTGTTCAACACATATTGCACATTTTTTCTTCTATATGAATGCAAATTGTGCTTTTTTTTTGATGAAGAACATGTGAAAGTAGATTTACACAGACAGAAAATTGATGGAAGAGCACCTGAAGAGAACGCATCCTTTCAGTAAAGGAGTTTTAGAATGGAAAAAAACCCCACAACAAACCACAAACCCAACAAAATCAACAAACCTCTTGCAATTCATACACATTCTGGGACTTTTTAATGGTTATCTGTATCATGTTCAGTATTCCTCTCACTATATTAATACAGATATCTGGGCAATCTTCTGGGCCATAAATGTTTCCGATCCGTCCGCTACTGTATTCAAACTTGAAGGGCCGGGTAAAACATGAAGAAACCATCTGGGTGATTTTAGAAGATCGAGTAAATGGGTCCCTGGGCCAGATGCCATTGTATTCCTCAAATTGTGGAGAGCGGATCTGGGAGGAAATTAGGCAAAGATGCTTATGTGAATAAAATTCTTTTGGTGCTAAATACCCAAACAGAAAGAAATTCAGAGTCGCTAGCTATATACTCTCTCCTTCCAAATGTAGGCTTAGAAATTCATACAGCAGTTTATTCTTTTGTCTCTTGCTTATGCTACTGTAAAACCAGTACAAATCCTGTGGGTTCAGCAGGGTTATTTTATCTGACAGAGGCAGTTAACACATTGCTCTTATCTCCCAGGAACACTTTAAACATTTTAATTGCATTAACTCTATAGGGAGAAAAGCTGATTCAAAAACTAATTACTAAATTTCCAATAAAATTCTCCCTGTTTCTTCAGCCTTAAAGTAAATATCCTGCTTTAGGTGAAATTCAGCATTTTAAAATTTCCTAACATTCTAAATGTCAAAAAGTATAGTTTTAGAATGTTTCATTTTAACTCATCCCTTCCAGAGCTGATTTTTGCTTGGGTTTCTGTTTTTAACTAATTTAGTTGCTGTGTTTGATTCCTATTTGGGAATTGTTTAAATGAGCCATTTTTTTCCCCCATACTCGATGTAAATCAGAAGCAATTGGAGTAACTTTGGCCAAAGTTCCTGCCATTTTAGGTGCCTCAGAGCACAGCCTAGTGCACACCATGTAAGAATTTCAGGATGAAGATGAAGACCATAGAACAAAATGCAGTCCTTAGCCCATAATTGTGACATCCTGCCTTCATCAGTGAAAGATCTACAGCTCAGCTACAACCAGTGAGAGCTCTGTCAGGGAACTCGGTGCCCAAAATGAAGCTTTGATTTGTAACTAAATTAAACAGGCAAATAAAAGTATTTTTCTGCAACCTATTTATTTTGGATGGGTTGGGTCCCCTCTCTCTTGACATTGGCAGAGGTGTGATTTCACAGGTACAAACCTTTTACTGCTCTATCCAAACACTAACTAGTATTACATGCTCCTTTTTGATGCTTTTCATTTTTTTTAATCTTTCATCACTTTTTATCTTCAGCTTTTACCACTTTTAAAGGCTATGTTTATTAATTGCCTGAATGACAACGATTGTACTCGACCAAGTCCTGACTTCCAGAGAAGTTGGAAATCTGTTTTGAGACTAGAAGCAAACTGAGACTAGAACCAAATCTTTAACTCAAGACACTCAAACCTACTCTGAGTTTGAAATAACCATTTTCTAAGAGAATCCCTGATTTTGGCACCTCTGTTTCCAGCACTAAGTCTTGAGGAACACCCACTACAAACAATTTCCACAACAAACACCAGACTGGATGCCAAATCTCTTGGCACTTCTGAAACTTTAGTTTGCAGAACATCCTCCGACTTCTACAGCACTGAATCTCCGGTTGTGTTCCCTACAGCTTTTCTAACCACAGATTAGCTAGCTACAACTATGACCATGATTTGTATTTCACCATTGCATGGTGAACTTTGTTGGAAGAAGACCGGGTACCTTGAGGAGGTAAGTGCTCTCCGACAGCCCACTGATCTCCAGCTTGCTGCTCAAGCGCACGCCGACTTGGGCTAAACTTTTTTCTTGAAACCCATTCAACACCCAGCCTTCATAGCTGTATAAGTGGCTCTTTCTGCTACCGAATCCAGGGTCTGTGGGGAAAACCAGACATTTTCAACAATACTTTCAAGCACGTTCTGCTAAATAGAAATCGTAATAATGTCACTGAAAAAAAAAAAAGATTGAAGTTAACTTACCAATGTCAAACTTCTGGCTACCTGCAGGAAAAAAAAAAAAAAAAGGAAAATCAGATCAGTACCATTCAGTCTACATCCAATTGTTGCTACTGAACATAAGGAAATCTCAGGAAAGAGAACTGAAGAAGGGATGAGTAGTGGGCTTACCTACAAGGGTGAGCACAACTGCAAGTATGATCCCCCTCATAGTGAAGGTGAATGGGGCTCTGCTGGACATGGTGAGACTTTTATGGAAGTAAGCTGAGGAACACGTGGCTGTGTTCTGCTGAATTCTCAAGTTTTTTATCAGTTTGTGTAAACACTTCTCTTTTTGCAATCATATTTTCTCTTTAGAGGGGGATAATGGAAATCAGATCATACCCTGACGTCTCACTGAGTCTCCCACACAAGCACTTTGCTGGACTATGTAAAAGTTTCTACTTATCCTAGCAAAACAATTTTACTAGGTTATTTACAATAAATTTACAAGAAACATATTGCTTCATTTCCTGGATCATGTCACAGCTGGCTGCTGGGATTTGGTCCTGCCACAAATTAGGCTGATTTTGCCCAGGTTATGCTGACCTAGCATCTGACCCAAACTGTTATCTAACTGATAGTGGCACAATTAACAAAGCAGAGTCAGTGTCACACATGGTAACAGTGTTCTTTTTCTCCCCTCAGCGTTGGTTTACACCCACCCACCTCTGTAGACAGGAGATGAGGACAGCTAAACTCTTGCTTATATTCATGTGTACCAAAGAACATTTAACATCCTACTGAAAAGCTGTACATATGGAATATATATAAAAATAAATCAGAAGATCAATGTGTCCTTTCAGGTCTGGTCACACTGACCAGGAATATTTTTTAAATGAACAAAGATTTCATAAGCCATCTGTCAATATTTTTTCTTCCAAGGTAAATGACAGCTAAACGTGAACAATTAAAAGACTCTTAGCAGCAAAGCAGAGGGAAGAGGACTACAGGTCAGCTAGATATCTTGCTTTTTCCCAAGAAGCCAAATAGAAAATACAGCCCCATACCTGAACTGATGTCAGCTTGCAGCAGAGTCATCACTGATTTCCATTGACAGCCCAGAAACATTCCCACATGTGGTCTTCTCTAGAGATCTCAGGGCCACGGAGGCAAGCAGAGATGCACAAGACCCACTGGCCCTTTTTGAGCATGGTAATAGACTGATAGTCACCCAAAGAAAGAAATGACTTCTGGTCAACATCCCCCACCCCCCAGAAAAGTCCATGTCTTCCCAAGCAAGCTGTGTGACAGCTAGATCAACAAAAATAGGCAAGAAAAATGCAGAGGGGTTTCCAAGTCAGAAGATATTTCTGGAGGGGTAACTTCAGGCAATGCAATACACTTGGCTTCAAGTCATACCAAAAAAAAATAACTCTGATTCAACATCTACAAAACACTGGTTATTCAGTTGCTTTATTTCTGTTCCCGCAACACCTATAAAGTTAACCACAGGCACGTGATTTGTGGCAAACACTCTTCTAAAGACCACAAATGAATATTTATTTTCTATTCCAGCAGTTTCTAGTCTCCCACTTGCTACTGCTCTTCCTGGGTCGTTTGTCCCACAAGAGACTTTTTCAAACAGGTCTCCTCGGGGCTGTAAATCCACCTGGTGTTGTAAAACCTCTCTTTTTGGGAACTGCCACCCAGCTCGCTGCAAAAGTCTGTATTTTAGGAGGGATGTTAGCAAGAAATGTCTTTTCCAAGTTTATCAGTATATTACGTTCAAGGGAACAAGCAGGTTTTGTGCTTTAGGTAACAAAATTTTCACTATGACGTTGGCAAGCTCTTCCCTAGAGTTGTAATTAACTTATCATTGAACACCTCTTTAAAACAAGCTCACCTGTTACGCGCTCCAGTCAGCAGCACATCTTGTACAACTCAAAACTTGAATCTAAGAACACGAATACGGTGTCTGTGTGAAAGCTACAGCACAAAGGATGCTAGGGGGTTTTTATTTTCAAGTTATTTTTTGATTTTATTAATTACAGAGCATCTATGCTGTCCCCCGTGTAGACCAGAGGTCAAATATATTGACAGATCATCAGATTAATATGAACTTTTCTTTTAGAATCAGTTTTTAGGTCTGACTATCAACTGCTTTCATATCTTGTCATCTATTTCTCTTGCAAGTTAGATGAGAGGCTGGAAGGGAAGAAAGTAAAAGCAAGATGTTTTAATTGTCTTCACACACAAAAACTTTATGGTAACTGCAGGTTAAAGGGAAAAAAAAGGCAGCACAAGGTGTAGCTACATACATTGAATGTACACAGCATTGCCCTTATCCTGTAAATACTTCTATTTTCCTTACAAGAATAACCTGTTAAAATTGATATTATCCTGGGGATTCATTAGTTGCCTGGTTGAAGCGTACACAAAATAAACCTTGAGAAAAAGCAGGGATACAGGCTGATTTTTATTTTTACTTTATACACATAGGATTATTTTTGTCCTGCTGCAGCTGAAATAGGGCAAAAGCTGGTGGAAGCAGTTCTTTAAATTAGGAAGAGGTCTGTTTTGTAGAGAAGTTGTTTCCTTGGTTTCAAATACTAACTTTTTTTGCTATACAGTGTGTTTTGCAAAAAAATATATTGTATCATCCTCAACCCCTGGGGATGAAAGGGGAAAAAAAATATACAGCTGTAATCTAATCCTGTAAAGTAAGGTTTGGTATGAAGCAGACTGGTATTTATGGTAAAAGCACTTTCTCATGTAGACTGAAAAAGCAGCAATGCTTATATTGAAAGATCCTAGCTCTATGATATGAAAGATCTGTCTATGTGATACAGTATAGATATTGAAAGATCCTATTTTTATAATACAATTAAAAATTGAGAGATCATATGATACATAGATACTGAAAGATCCTATCTATATGATAAAAAGATCATATTTATATGATCTTTCAATGTAAGCATTGCTGCTTTTTCAGTCTACATGAGAAAGTGCTTTTTTTTCCCTCCACCCACCAAAAGATTTGGTGAAATAAACCACCCTAGTTTAAGAGAATCACTCATCTTTTCAGTATCATGCCTAGGTAGCTTACAGTAACTGGGTGCTACTCAGTCACTGGTAGCCAGTGTTTCTTGTTCCTTAAATAGGCCACTTTCTCTCCTGTATGCACTCGTGTGTAGTGACACCTGCATTACATCCTACAAGCAGTCTCCCTTTTTACTCTTTAACAGTCTCTAAGTAAGATCCTGAAATTGTTTCCAGTAGTGAACTACTAGTGTCACCATCCTCCCAAAGCAACCATCTGCAGTATTCATACCATTATTCACAGTAGCTTCACATTTAAAAGCATATAGAGCAATCCAAAAATTCCAGTTTATAGTCACTGGATTGAATCTATAACCCTGGTCTGGTTATCTGGTGTAAGAGGTCAGCTCAGGACTCAACTGTATACACACTTCTAGCACAGTTAGTTCTTCCAGAGGCATTCAAAGGACTTTCCACTTCTAGAAGAAGAGTTACAGAATGTTAAAGCAAAAAGCTTGTACCACATGCTCATTAATTGCTAATCAGCCAATAGGTACAAAGAAAAAAAAATAAGCAAATTTTTGTTGTGCAAAGGCATTATTATCCTAAAATTTGCTATAAGGAAGAAAAACTGTCCAATAAAAGGGTCCAGCTGCACTGAATGCACTTTAGTGTCCCCATAAAGCAGGACTGAGGACACCTTGATGACTTCAGGACAGCAGCAGCCCCTAGTGGCACACTGATAATGCCACTATTAGGGACTTAAAGGCTGAAATGGACTAGAATAATGGACTAATATGGACTAATAATGGACTAGCTGGAAAATAAGAATCCCACATGTAAAGCAGTGTTCTCCCACATCACTACCACTATATTAAGTTTTGTGCTTTACCTCTCTAAATACATATTTTTTTTTTTTACTATTTATTCTTTCATAACTAAAATTCAGGTAAGAGCTGTCCAGTGTGTTGTGGGGAACTACACCCAGCCAAACCCTTTCAGCAGATGATATGACTATGAACACCCAGTCATCGAGGGGGAACTAGAGAAATGAATTAAAAAAAAAAAAAAAAAGAAATATGGTGTTATTTGTGTGGTCTTTCCACCCTGACTCCCTATACATCAGAAAGCTGACTGATATTATATACACTTCAGCTCCCTGAAGGGTGCTATGTGAGGACCACACTACAAACATCCTCTGCAGTTTGGCTACTACTTCATCTCAAGCTTCAGCTCAGCTCACTGAGCTACTCAGAAGAAAGTGCTGCTGTCTCAGCTTCTTGGAGAAGTCCAGTTACTTCTCTTTCCTGTGTTTTTCTATTGCTATTTTTCCAGGCAGTCCAATCACTCCCTTACCTCCAGTTCTGAAAATAACTAGTAGAGCAGCAATGCATTTTCAGTGAAGGATTCTAAGTTTGTGTTAATCCTTCTTATAACCCTGAGAAAGGCAGAAGTTTGACATCTTCCAGAAGGTCCACTACACTAAGATCAGAGCTATACACAGACATTCACAGATGCATGGAAACCTAAGAAGAGGCGAGATGGATTTGAAATGGGCAAGGAAAAGTGTTTGCTTTGAGTCAGGTGACTGACACATCATATCTCTACTTAGCTATTTTTATTATAAACCAAATGTTTCCTAATGGCTACACCAAAAACAAAAAAAGATTCTGAAGTCAATTAAAAAGAAAAACTAACAGAAAAACAGCATTAGATTTGTTGACATCACATACAGCCCTACAACCACAACAGCTTAAAAGCAGCTGATACAAAAACACAGAACCAGAGCTTCTTACAATAGAATTCCACGTTTATTGTTCACATTTGAAATAATCGGGTTCCTGACCGAACCATTGAAAAGTCCTAATGCACCTGTAAACTCAGGATCACTATAAAACAATTGAAAATGCCATGTAAAATAATACTATGTATGCATGGGTTTCATTTCATGGTTTCTCCACAGAATCACTTTCTCTATTTACAAATATATAAAGGTTTTTTGCGCTTTAAGTCATCTGAAATATCAAAGAGGTATTTTCAAATCACACAGCTTAATAAATATAGAACCTGTTTTGTTAAAAATCTACAGTATACTGTACATTCAAGTTGAGGCAAAAGAAGTTTTAATGCCAGTTGTACTTGAGATGCAAATGAATATTTCCAATAATTAAATCATTTCTAAAAGTGCTCTCTCTGCCCGTGATGAAAGGTAATATTAGGATCCAATACTTCGTTAGGCAAAGTTTCAGACCACTGCTTCATTCACAGAATCAGGGTTTCTGTTACTAGAAAAATATCAAAGCTTTTATATATTTTTAAGTTATCTGCTTTCAAGTGTTGCAAGAACGAGGCAAAAAAAAGGGGCTAAAAAATAAAAGCCATATGCACACATCACATCCACGCACACGCCACAATTCAGATCCACCACGTAATCCTCTAGAACAACAATCAAACTCACAGTATTCTGTTTCACTTTAGAGTAAGTTTATGAACAAAAAAATTCTAACAAAATAAAAAAAAAAAAAACAACCCAGCAGGCAACCCTAGGAAGTCTAAGGCAGTAGTTCTATGTGCAAGTTTCTACATAGCAGAGTGCCAACTCCAGGGTCTTCCCATCACTGTGCATTACTTGGTTTCTTCTTTGCCACTTTCCACCCACTGATTCAGCTTGCTGTCCCCAGCAGGTTCTTTTGATGCAGGACTGGAACTGGGGGGGGGGGGGGAAAAAAAAATAAAGAAGGTTACAGTGCAAATAAATTGTTTGGGTAGAAAAATAATACTGGTTTTATAATATGATTTGAATCTGGTTTTGCTATATGTCAATCATAAGCCTTCAATGAGCCTTTCTGAAGTAATCACAATTTAGTGTTTGTGCTCTACAGACAGTTAGCAATATAAAGAATCATCATCTGCAACATAGAATCATAGAATGTGTTGGGTTAGAAGGGGCCTCTAAAGGTCATCTAGTTCAAGCCCCCTGCAATAAGCAGGGACATCTCTAACTAGGGCAGGTTGCTCAGAGCCCCATCAAGCCTGACCTTGAATGTCTCCAGAGATGGGGCTTCCACCACCTCTCTGGGCAACCTGTTCCAGTGCTCCATCACCCTCAGATTAAAGAGCTTTTTCCTAATGTCTAACTTAAATCTACCCTTTTCTAGCTTAAGGCCATTACCCCTTGTCCTGTCCCTATAAACCCTTGAGAAGAGACCCTCCCCTGCTTTCTTATAGGTCCTTTTTCAAGTACTGGAAGGTCGCTGTAAGGCCTCCCACAGAGCTTTCACTTCTCCAGCCTGAACCACCCCATCTCTCTCAGAACTGTCTTCATAGGAGAGGTGCTCCAGCCCTCTAATCGTTTCTGTGACCCTCTTCTGGACACACTCCCACAGGTCTGCATCCTTCTTGTGTTTGGGCTCCAGAGCTGGACACAGTATTCCAGGTGAGGTCTCACCAGGGCAGAGCAGAGGGGCAGGATCACCTCTCTCAGTCTGTTGGCCACACTTCTTTTGATGCAGCCCAGGATGGGATTGGCCTTCTGGGCTGCCACTGCACATTGCTGGCTCACATCCAGCTTTTCCTTTACTAGTACCCCCAAGTCTTTTTCCCAAAGGACTGCTCTCTAGCATGTCCTCTCCCAGCCTATACTGAGAATGCTGGTTGCCCTGGCCCAAACAGCATGATTCCAAATACCTGTTATGTGTAATATACTGAGATGCCTGGCAAGGTTCTGGTGAAACAGGACCGTTCAAAATACAGGGAGCTTTTCTTTGCTGAGATGTAGATTTCGTTAACCGATTGTCTTGGTCAGAACCTGTGAGATACACATATCCTCAGTTAAACTACAGTGCAGCTGAAAAACCATTTGAAGGACTTGCTTCTTCATGTCTTCTGCTTTAAAAAGCCAAACAAACACCTCTGCCTCAGAGTAAATCTTGTTACAGATCCGCGATAGAATTTTGTAGAGTACACTTGATGTTATTGAATGAAGTTAAGATTAGGATTCTAGATTGAAAAAGAAGCATCAATATGCAAAACCACGGGTGCAAATAGTTATATTGAAGTCAAGTTTAAAGCCACTCGAATGTAAAGTTTCTAACTTTACAACTGAATAAGCTTTTTTACTCCTTAAAAAATAAAATATTCTCCAGCACACGCACAGTGTTATTAACACCAACAGGAGAACTTGCTAACTCAGAATATAGAAAAAAAATATTAAAAAGCAGTAAGGTAGATGCCTTAGCATTTATATGAGCTTAACCATCACTCAAGTCAAGGGAGAGACATGGCCAAACTCAGCAGGGGCATCTCAACCCCCACTAACTCTTCCTCGCATTTCGATTTCAAAGCTCTCACATGAATTGGGAGAAGTTATAATAAGATTGGAAAATGCCATTTAGAAAAGAAAATATGGCATTAAATACATCCAGAAACATGAGAATTTGGAAAAAGCCAACTACGAATCAAAATCTTTATAGTGTACAATGAATGTTAAACAGATCAAGTTGCTCACAGATCACTAAATGAAACCAGTCAGTTCTGTTCCTAAAAATAAAAGGGTTTTCCTACTGTGGAAGATCATTTTAGTTCAGACTTAGAGAAGCACCACAAGAATTACAGTGGAGAAACAAGGAGAATCCAGAACATGAAGCAGGCTGCTTCAATAAGAACACAAATTCAAGCTATCTTTACTTGCCAGGTGTTTCACACATTTAGCTTTAAATGTTGGCTGCCACAACAAGAAACTATTGAAGAGACTGTTGTTACTTCTTCCTCCCACATAACCCTTTTTTTGGTCTCACTTGATCCCCCCCAACCCTTCAGAAAGTATTGAAGACTCAGTGGTGAAGACCAGAACAACCATAGTCAGGCATGAGGGGATGGGAAATAAACATGTTTACTTGAAAGAAAAAAAAAAAAATTGTAGAAGAAAGGAAGTAAAAAATATTTTCAATAAAAACCAATATTCTAAACTTCACATTTTCCTATTTTCATTACATTTTATGAAGAAATTCCTGTATGAAGATTTAAATCTTACAATTCAATTGCTTATTGCTCAGATTTATTTTCATTATCATTACCCTCTCTCACTATTTCTATTTCCAAATAAATCTTTTTTACTGGATAAGTATATGAACATTTTATATTACCTCATCTCAAATAAGTAATGCTTTTGTCTCCACATTACGATGCTCTCATTTCCAAATCCTGCTTCTAATCTGTACAGGTCTCTATAGGTCATTATTTCTTCAAGTGCCTTGGCAATTAATGTGCTCCCATTTAATTTAGTTTAGTAATTCTAAAAGCTCTCCATTCTTAACAGCTGTGCTGTCAGGTACTTGCCCATTCACTAGATTGCTTCACAAATATAA
>JANHGN010015031.1:8639-19035 GCA_024605025.1 Megaceryle maxima | reverse complement strand
TATATTAATAAAATTGTTGTTAAAGTAATTATCAGGGATGGAGTTATCACAATTCCCTTTAAAAAAAAAAAAAAAAAAAAGGGAAAAAGGTGGGGGGGATTTCAAATCCTCAGTTACCCTGAGAGGTACAGGCACACAGATACAGGGATAAAGTTGGTCTTGGGAAGTTTTGGGGTTTTTGGTTTTTAATACTTTTGTTCATATTTGCATCGTCTACTTGATAAGGGGAGGGGAAGCCACCACAATACAAGAACATCATTTAAACCAAATACATACTTCCTAAGAAGGCACTTGGAGTGGTCACATTTTCTGAGTGCTTGTAATCAGTAGACATGCTTAAGAACTGTTGCTTCAGCCACGCTCCTCTATCTTCTTCAAATGCCTTTCTCTAGGAAAAGAAATGACAGTTTACATTTATGATCACAGGAACAAGCTTAGTCCACATTAAATTGCTGCTAATCTAAGAAAGCAAGAGTTATAAAGTGTCCAGGAAAAAAAATAAATCATCAGTTTAACACAGAATTACAGTCATGCGAGCAAGGTTTTGAGCCCAACGAGGATTAGCTGAGGAGGTATTTATTTACAAGCCAAACCCCAGGATTTGTTTCACAGTGGTCTGACTACTCCTCACATTTTACTGTTCTCCACTCCAGTGACACGCTCTCCTGCCACTGTCTCCTATGCCCACCTTCCTTCCCCTCAGTATAGCACTACCTCTTGGAGGTAGCCTGCATTTCTGGGCAGCTGCCAGTCAGGATTACTGCTTAAACCTCAACCCTGAGCCTTCTCCTAAACAGATAAAAATGACATTGAAAATACCACTGATTACTTCTGTCCAAAACTGGGACAGGCAGGAGTTGTTTCATTTTCCAAGGAAAATCCACTCTGAGCACAGAAAAGGAAAATAATGGCTAAGAGACAACCTCCAGAGATCCAGCGACTCTGGAATCAAGCAACAAGCCATTTAATTCATCTCCAGAAATCCTCAGTCAAACAGGATTTCCCCGTTACATAATCTTATTTCTACTATGTCAGGAGAAAACAGAACAAGCTGAACTTCAATGCAAGCTTTCAAACACCTCCAAAGCTTACAGCATTGCTTCTCCTTTCATATTTAATCACTTTAAGAAGCAGAAGCCTGCTTAGTTACACTTAGGCTGCAGTGTAGTCTTCAACACCTCTAGACAAACAGTTACAATTTATTACCACTCAAGACTTTTAAAGCTGAATTCAAGGTCCAACAAGAAATTCAAAAATCCCTTGAAACAGAAATAAAATTAAAGTTTAAAAATACATATCTATATGTAGTTGTCTGAGTGAACTACTGAGTAGTTGGCTACCATGTGAACTACTGTTGTGCCAGTATCTTAAATAAAATCTGAAGTATTTTATGGTCTTTACAATAAATTATACAGCACAACAATAAAAAAACCAAACTGTCTTGAGTCAGACAATTTGTCCACCTAGCACAGCATTCTGCCTCCAACAATGGCCATGTCAGATGCTAATTTATGAGATCACATGAACCCAGCCTCTTTCCACAGTGCATTCCAGCAGAGCTTTCCCAGCCCCAAAAAGTCATTTCATTGAATGAACACCCTTGATGACCCAAGATATGTTTTATACAGCATGAGAAGGATCATTCTCTATAGATGTTAACAACCAAATATCAGCTGCCTGCACTTTAGTGCACATACCAGTAAAAACCACAACAATCGCAACTCATCTCGAATAGAAATTCCCTTTTCTACTACCTCAAGTCCTAATCTAATAGCAGCTTCTGTAAAACTTCTTCGTTCCTTCTCAAAATTCTTTTTTTGTTCTCGAAACAGTCTCCATTCTTCCTGAAGACGCTCTCTTTCTTCCAACAAATAGCAGTCCTGTAGTAACAGAGTGGTGTCATCGTCACAGGGAGACATAAGCTGCTGCTGCAGATATAAAGCAACAGAAGACACAAATATTAATTTGGGAGTGATTAAGAGGTGCAGTATTTCCACAGGTTCAGTTTTATCAGAAAAAAAAAATATTTGAAGTTTAAGATGGAAATAATGTAGGAAATATCAACTTGGTGGCTGAGGGAGGGGGGGGCAGAGCTTCAGATGGCAAGCAAAGCATCCCTGTTCAGACAGCTGACCTCTGCCTCCCTAACCTTTGCAGTCCTGGTAGGAATGATTTTGAGAGGTAAACTCATTACATTACTAACCAACCCAACAACACACCTATATTTGGACCAACCATTAAGATATTTTATTTCAAAAGCATTATCAAAGAAAGTAGAAAGGCTCAGAGAGGAGAAAAGTGGCACATTAAAAGAAAAAAAGTCCAACAAACAGCTGAAGTAAAAGAAAAACAACTTGGAGCTTATTACCTGTAAGAGCTGTTGCTGAGTTTTGATCATTTCTTTACATTGCTGAATCTCTAACTCTAGCTTTTCAGTTTCCAGTTCATGGTCTTCTCTCGAAATGACATCTTTTTCATTCAAAGGTGATGAATGTACACGTGACACTAAGGGGGGGGGAAAAGAAAAAGCTACTTAAAAACAAAACAAAAAAGTCCCTCATATCAGGGACTCCTAGAAATGACACAAGGCTTTAGAGACTGTATTTGTTTCATCCTGACAGATGCAGAGTGTATTCCAAAGCACTTCTATCAGAGACAAGAAATCCAGAATTAGTCCTCCATGTACTGATGCACAAAAGCCAGATGAGGGAAAAAAAAATGATAAGTGAAATTATACCTGTTTCACATGCCATGGTAAACCAAGTGTCCCCACTGCAATAAAAGGGTCACACAAACCCCACACTTGTTTCAGTTATTTAAAAGAAAAAAAAATAATTAAAAAAAATAAAATCAAGACAACTGAAGACTTCTTCTCACTGGCATGCTGGTAGCCTATTCTTCTGAGCCCATTTTTGAAGGGCTTGTGTGTTCATAAATACAGTTAATGTCATATTTTTGTCACAGATATAAAAAAAACGTCCTGGGAAGGAAAAACAGAGCTAATGAACATTGCGCGCATATTTTCATCCCAGTAAGGGAAGGAATTAAATGGGTAAAGTGTATTTTGCATAATTACATACTGCTTTATTTAATTTCATGCATAGCTATCACAGCTATTGTTAATGACTCAAGTTTTGACCCCCTGATGTCAGCATTTGAACATTAATTGAATCCTAAAGGGCTAGATTTGGTCATCTCTATAAAGCTTCCCCCCCAAAAAAATGGTCATGCCAAGAGAACAGCAAACACTTGAAACATTTTTCCTGATGCTTACAACTATTTTTTTCAGTTAGACCAAATGAAGTATTTCTCTGAACAAGTGTTCTTCAAATCCTTTCTATGATAGAAACATACCCTCATAGACCATCTGCTCTTATTTGTGATTGCATGTGTGACCTTCTCAGTCTTATTCTTGACTGCAAACATCCCTGTGGTAGCAGCAGCATTTGCTTGCATGGAAAAATAATACTAGGAAAGAATTTTATATATTTTTAGATGTCTTTTAACGCTGCTTAACAGCTGGAAATGAGAAGAGCTCTGCACCATACCAACAGCCAGTTCTCTTTAGAACGCCACAAGAAGCCTCGGAGGTATTTCTTCCCTCACTACCTACAATTAAAACTCACACAGAAAAGTGCCAATCACAAGCCCTTCGACAAAGGCTGCCAGGGCACAACTCCTTCTGTTTTAGCTTTGTCAGTCAAGTAAATCTCAAGAGCATGATACCAAATGGAGTTATCAGTAGCATTTCCTGTGTACATTTAATTCAGTTAAACCTCACCTTGGTTATCCAGCTTTTCAACGTGATTTTTCAACATTCTCCATTGTTTTCTAATGCTGTTGGTAAGCTGCTCTCGCACAGTTTCACAAGACAGTTCCCACATATTCTCTTTATTTAACTCTCCAATATCTTCCTCTGGGTCTGACAGCACCTGTAGAAGCAGAAACGAGAAGCTGCAAGTCACTCCCCCATTCCAAATCCATGTATCTGTTCTTCTGAATATGTATATGGATACTGTTTACTGAAAAGAAGGAAAATTCTTACATAAAAAAAAAAAAAAAATAGAGACTCTTCCATCCAGGGAAATTTGGCTGTCAGAGAGTTCAGATCTCTGACAATATAATGCTGAAGAGACAGACATCCTCCAGAATCACCTCCCAGAGAGAGTGCATCAGCTAGCAAGACTTGCTCACTCAGACATCTTCAGGCTAGAGATGTTCAGACTGTTGAGTTCTGCTGTCAAAATTAAGTGGTACCTGCCCATAAACTCACTATGCAGCATGAAGAGGATAAGAAAGAATTTCTCCTCTTGAGGACTAAGTTATCCCTGCCTTACTTTGTTCCATGATAAAAAAACCAAACCCCACAACACCCTGAAGGTAGAGTGGAACTAACACCTACCTCTGCCACTTCCATTTTACAGTACTGTTCAAACATCAAACCTGAATGCTACCCAAAAGAGCTAAGACACAGAGATGTAAATGGTCAAGAGAAGACTAGCCCAGGACAATTAACAATTGTCCTAGATGTTAATTGTAATTGCAATTAATTTCTACAGTAGATTTAAATTGAAAGAACTACAGCTGTTTGAAAACCTGACACAAGCACTCCGCTCTTCAGAAGCATCCAGCCTGTTCTAGACAATCCTAACTGCCAAACTACCACACAGGAATTAATTTGAACTGAAGAATACTTACTGGACCATCTTCAGATCTTTCTTTAGGTTTCTGTTTCTGTGGTGGGAGAAGTGAAATAATCTCTTTCTTCATTTGCTGAAGAACTTTTTTCAGCTCAGCATTTTCCACTAAAAGCTGTTTTTGGCGTTGTTCATAATCACTTAACAGAACTTTGTACATTTCTTCTTCATTTCTGGAAGAAGAAGTCTTACAGTAACAACATAACAGCCATAACAGATGCTTCAATTAATGTTCTAAGACAACTACCTGGCTTCTGTCTTATCAGTCCTCCATGCACCTCTCTTCCCATCAGCTCTACCAACATAATTTAGAACTTCCATAGCTACAAATGAAAAGGATATTTCAAAGTGTGAAACAACATGCCAATATATAAATATTCAGACAACATTGCTTTTACCTGTTTGCAGTTACATGTAGTTATTGTCAAGAGACCACATTACCCAAACATCCCCTTCAATCTTCAGACCCATATGAAACCATGTTACCCTGCTTAAACTAAGATAGTCAATGAAAGAAGATAGTTTGTGTGTGGGAACTAACAGCAGGATGTAATCTCATCCTGAGTTAGCTTTTGTAATGCAAATGGCACCTGCATCCCTGTGTCAGCTTTTGTATCAATGGTGTTACCAACTCCAACCTCTTTTCTGGCAATAGCACCAGTTCTATCTTCAGTTTAGATTAAGCAACTTCCTTGTGTTTCACAAGGTGTTCCTCAAAACAAAGAAACTTCTCTGCCCACATCTGAAGAACAACAAATAAAGCCAAGCAAACAAATAAGCAGAACAACCCCAGAAAAAAAAAAAAAAAAAAAAAAAATTAAAAAAAAATCAGTCCAGATTAGGGGTCCAAGTTCAATTCTAGTTAGCTATCAAGTGAGTAATAGCTAGATAGAAACCTTGCTGTTTTGACCTCATGGATACTTGAGCTACTACTAGACAACTGGAGTCAAGAACATGGTCACAGGTCAGCTTTTCTGACCTCAGGGTGAGGTTTCTAGAGATTACTGAGCTGATACTTAAAGTGTTCCTGTAGCCAAAATGGATGTTTCTGCTCCAGTGGCTCACTCACAAGCACTTTCAGAAAGCTAAATCAGTAGAAAGCCACCTTGGCAACAACATGAACAGTTTTCTTCTGGTTTAGTGAACTAAACCAGCTTACTGAAATACCACAGGAACTACAGTTGGCAAACAGCTGAGTGCTTTGGGAGTGGCAGTAGGGATAAGAAAAGAAGAGCAGGACTTCCCTTCCACTGGAGAAAGAGGTTTTTTTGGAGAAAATACTCTAAGGCCAGCTATATGAACCAAAAGGGGCAGATATGATCATCAATTACATAGCACCGATAGCTGTTTTCACCAACACACCACAAAAATAACCAACTATCCTCGTGCTAGATAGCACTGATCACCATAGTTTTGGGGCAGCACATGAGTACTTATAGGATAAAGGAGATTTCTCCTCATTTCACATGACAATAGCATTTAGTACTATCTTGTGTCACTTCCCCTCTAAAAATCTCTCATTGCTTATTGTTAACACAAGTAGACTGAGCATCTCAAAGGGGGGGGGGGGAACAACCTGTCATGCACTGTTTATTCCTGATTGTAACTGATGGCCACAATATGTTTATGACACTATCCAAAGTCTTTTGATGATAGCAGTAGCAAGGAGATGGAGACAACTCTAGCTTAGAAACTAAATCCAAGCAAATCTCCCTAGTGGGGGGAAAAAAAAAAAAACAACCAAAAAACAAAAACAAACACCAAAAAAACCCCACAAAACAAAACACCAAACCCCTCACTTTATAAAGAGATATGCAGCTTGGTTTGTGCTTGGCAAACAATGTTATGGAAGACAATATAAAAGTTCATTAGCCTTACAGAGTCAGTTGACATGAAATATTACTACTTTTACATAAGATTAACATCCAAATAAAAATCTAGGGGGAACAGACAGACAGAGATACTGATTTTATAGAGGCCCAGAAACAAGTGTAAACAACTTTAACACACAGTAAAATCCATGGAGCTACTCACCTATCTTTTTGTCCTTTTTGTTCATGACTAACTGGTGTAAACGTTCCTTTAATTTGTTATATTCTCTCTCTTTCCTCTTCATATCATGATTGTACTGCGTAGCTCTACTTGAAATTATGTTTTGTAACTTCTGTACCTAAAAGCAATCCCACAAAAGCTGTATTTGTTCAACTAAAGCATATGCACAAATTTCTTCAGAAAACAGAGAATTAATACACTAAGTGTTAATCACTTTTAGCCTTATAAACATAGAGCATATTGAATACTTTAAGTTGGAACTTCAAGATGTTCACTATATACAGGTAGTCCTGTGACTGAATGCTCACATTGTACTTGGCTTCTAAGTTTCTGAGGGAGGGGAAAGGAGCACGCTGGAAGCAAGTGCCAAACTAAGCAGTGCCTTAGATTTCAAAGTGTTTTCTGGTTTTAGTTCTTCCAAGACTCCCAAGTTTAATGAGACTCTGTTTTGGGGCTGGATTTCCCACACCTCCCTTCTTTTTGGTCTTTGAGCTCTTCTACAGTGTACCAAACAAAAAACCAACACCACCACCACACAACCCAGCAAAAACCCACTGACAACCCAACAAAGAAGGCATTCAAAGTGAACAATTACAAGATGCCTTGAGGGAAAAAAAAACCAAACAAACCAAACACACACATACAAACACAAAAACACAAAAAATCCCCAAAACCAATAACCTAAACTCAAAAGAGATGGAAAAAAAAAACAACCAAAAAACCCCAAACCCAACATATGACTGAATATCTATGGAAGGACTCATGTTGATCTACAAGACAACTCACTTCATCCTTTTCATTTTTAAGTAACTGGTGCAAATTTCTGTTCTTGCTTTGCAGTTGTCTGTCTCTTTCCTGAAGTCCAATTATTTCCCTTTTAGATAGTTCCAACTGTTCCTAGAAGAGGTGTTGAAAATTCAGTATCAATAAGAAGAGCAAAGAATTTTAAAAAATAATAAAATTAAATGAAACAGAAAGAAAAGCAAACCAGAAACACACACACAAAGAGCCACCACACACCCCACAGCTCTACCAAAAAAAAAAAAAAAACAACACCCAAACCAAGGTAAGTCAGCCTATATATTTAATCTGTGATGTTTTGAGGATAATCCCGCATTCTCGAGTAGTTAGTTCTATTTTCCAGAGCAGAAAGTATGATTCTTCAGTACATGAAACACTACTGCTCACAAGACAAATGTTTAGCCTGTTATTTAACAGATATTATCTACAGTTGTTGATTTGTTGTTAAGTCAGGACTCTGTAAGCACATCTGTAGTGCCATAGTGAGGCAGATGCTAAGCAACCTGTCTGAATATGGGACTACAGTATTACTGGAATGCTTCTGTTAAATAATCAAGGGAACAATTAACACAGCTTTGCTATGGTCAGTCTGCATATGGGACATTTCACACGTACAGAGTAAGGCTAAACAAGTGATCTCAGAGGAGATTATGCAGAACTAGCACTTCATGCATCTTGTTCCACAAATACAAGACTCAAACATGAAACTGCCAACTTAAATGGCAGAGCCAAATGCTATGTACAAGATCTTCTGCTTCATATGTGTAATGAGCTACAAGCATGTTGAGATGTTTAAGCCACAAGAACTTGTAAGCAACCCACATCAAAACATAGGTAACATAATAATGAAAGTCAAGAGGATTGCTATACCCTATCTGAAAGCATTTGCATGAGATATCTAAAGTTGACAGCTAAGTTAAATGCCCTGTGCTTGAAGTAGTGCTAACAAGTCCCCGTTCCATCTGCTCATCCCCCAGTGCCCTCACCTTAAAGCCATTTGTCTAGGGAAAAAATAACTGCAGTGTTCTGGAACTTCACATTATAGTGTCTGTATAAAAATGAGTGCAGTGACATAAGATTTTTAACGTCACATCAAAATGCTTCTACAGGGTTGACCAACCTCAGCAGAAGGACTGCTATGACTGAGAATCTACAGCAGTATTTGTCAAGGAGATAGTGAAAAGCCAGCCCTAGTGAAAAGCAAGGCTAAAAGACTATAAAAATCACACATTGAAGTTATTTATTTGCTTGACAGGATCAAGGGAAAGACAACACTCTTCTGTGCATACAACAACCCAGGAAGGGGAACAGGCCATGAACTTGCAATAGATTTGCTACTCTACAGTGACTGGCCTTGTGCATATTTATCCCGTGATAAAGACTATGCATAACAACTTCAATTTTGACAATTCTGAGCAATTCTTAGAAGACTTCAGAGTCAGCTATCCAAGGAATTCAACAACACAGGAAATACATGGAAAATGCTGCAGATACAGAGACTGAAAACAACCCAATGACACCCACTAGAAAGGATACCTACACTTTTACTGGTTACAATTATACTGAGAATTTATCTTTTAGGGCTGGGTGTGTCCTTTGGAGTGATATTGAATAATATAAACTGAAGTGTTTAATATTTTCACCCACAGCATGCATTAACACTACCAATCCAAACAGTCTACCCTCTTCCTTAATTAAAAGGTCCATAATTCTCAGTTTTCAGTTCTCTCATTTAACATGAAGGAATTTTCAAAGCACTTAAGGAAAAAAAGGTACATTAAAATACAATTGCAACTGAATACTGGGGAGAAAAAACAACAACAACAAAAAAAAGCACTCACTGTTAAGAATGTACAGTATCTTTTAAAACATAAGTGCTGCAGAATTATTGGTTGAATTATCTTGTTTTCTACCTTTAATTTAGCGTAGCAGTTCTGTAAGTGATCCATGTCACTACCCAGTTTCAGATGTTGCATTTCTATTTCTTCCTGAGCTCGAAGGTTCTTGTGCTGCAGCGTAAGCAATTCATTCATGCAATTTATGATAGATATTAAATTTAATTCCTTTCCTTTGGACTCTGCATAAATAGAGGGAAAGCCCAGCGTTGTCAGTTCCTGGTAAAAGACAAGGTGGAAGAGGAATAAATAACCAGATCAATCACATAATTCTGCAAACTGGAGAAACAACATTGGGTGAAGCTGTGGGGAGAGACGCCAACAATATCCTATTCCCCACCAATTTTGGCTTCTTAGCCTTGAGATAGAAATCTTCTTAATCCAGTAAATCTTTACCACCACAACTAATTTAACGTCACCTACACACAACCTCCAATAAAGAAGATCTGGCTTACCCTGTTGAGATAGGATATACTCTGTTCTATATTCTCTTCTGTGCAGAAGGCACCAAAAAAGCTGTGCATGCTTTTGGATGAAGGCAGTGGCAAGCGTAGCACTTGTGAGTTCATGCCTGGGGAAGACAGCCTTTTTTCTGAGGTATATTGAAGAGTGTTTTTGCTGTCTGTTAAAGACATTAAGAAACAAGTCAGGGCTAATAGCCTGACACATCACATACCTTTAAAAAAGAATTACATCTAACTACTCAGATTGACAGAAATCTACAAGCCTAGACCTTAGTTTCATTTAGAATGACATATATTGAACAATTCACAATAAAAAAAATATGAAAAAAAAGAACTTCCACTTAAGATTTAAAGGCTTGATTAAATTTTAAGGTATTACATCTTCAAATTTTACTTCTACACCAAGAAGTTTCTAAGTTTCCTCCTAATTGGCACCATTTGTTGGGTTCTGGGTTTCAGGTTTCTTTTATCTCATTTTCTCCTCACA
>JANHGN010015030.1:0-10368 GCA_024605025.1 Megaceryle maxima | reverse complement strand
ATAAATTATCCTCAGAAATATTGAACAAATAAATTAAATTCACATATTTTTTTCATAATTCTACTATCAGAGCTCAAACTGACCTAGCAATGAATGATGACAAAAGCTTTGAAATGCCACATATATAATGCTGTAATAATTCTTGTCAACAATAGTATTCCATATCATGTCACAGGTTTACAGCTTTCTTTACCAGTTCAATACAAAAGAACTACAGGAGTCTAAATAATCTATGATAGTACTATGATAGTTAGAGGGCAGAAATATTTAATTTTGTAAATAAATTTAAATAAAAAAATAATACTCTTACAACTTGCTACTGTCCATCATTGCTAGAGAATTTTAAATACAACCAAGTAATCAAAAAAATCATTTTTTTATTATCTTATGAGACCCAGAAGTAATTAGGATCACAGGGCAAATGTAAATTCCTCTATTTGTGAGTACAAATAGTACAAATGCGCTGCGTTCAAATTGAAAGTTCATTGTTTCAAGTCCTTTGTATCCACACCACAAACAGCTGCAGGTGTCAAATGTGAAAATTTTCCCCATCCTTAATTTCCCTCCCAGAAAAGTCAGTTTTGCAGAAAATGGGAAGGATTTGGAGACTGATGTAACTGTATGTATCTTGGTTACACACATAGAAAGGATTTTAAACACTCCATAACTCTTAACAGATGATTGTGTTCTGACAACAATTAAAACAAAACCAACCACTGAAACAAACAAACAGAACAAACAAACCCAACAAAAATAAACCAACCAAACAAAAACCATCAAGGTCAGGAAAGCCAATTCAATCTCTTTCTCTCTCAAGATCCTACTAAAAATCTGAGCTATGACATTCCTAGGAAATGGAATGACTATAAATAAAACTACAATCTAATGCTACAGTGTAATCAGTGAATTAGGAACCATAACAAAGCACACAGACATAGAGAAGAAACATGAACACAGGCTAAAATAATCTGGACACACACACAAAATTCTTGATTCAATTTTTTGTGGATTCTGGGAGTTTGTGTGGGATATATTGCCAATAATTCATACATAGACATTCTTTACTAGCATATTTAACACTTCAATAAATTTGTGTTCCTCAAGTTTTGCTCTTTCATTGTTCCTTGGGATTTAAGTGGCACTTTCTCTCGCTGTACTGCAGGGGAAAGAAATCAAAAATCAAAGAAATCAACATAGGAAAAAGAAGACAACCCCACCTCCCCACCCAGAAAAAGAAAAAATAAATAAATTACCCCCTCAAGATAGAGCTTCACCTTTTGACTTTGGACAGATTCCACAAGGATATATTGTTGTTCAAATCATCATGATCAAGGGGAAGGAAAGGTTCTAAATCTTGTATTCCCCACAAAACAACAGGAGAGGAAAATATCCTCTCGTGTATCAAAACAACTACTATAATAAATTCTAGAAAAGCAAGAAAAAGTTTGTGTTTTCTAATAAAAAATTAAATATGAATCTGAAACTTTCATCTATGTTCTACAACCTTCTGCTTTGACATGACTTTTGATCTACAAGTTACAAATTAATACTGCCATTTCAGGGTTGTTTTTTTTGGTTTGGGATTTTTTAATCTTTTTAGGGGGCAGGGTATGTGTTGTTTTTTTCCCTTAGGGACTTAATAACCTTCCATATAGTAACAAACTTATTTTTTCCTTTCTGTTTAAGTACTTTCTCACCCATTATGATTGTAGAACTGTACTTGAAGATAAGAAACAAGACATAAAGTCTCAGTAAATACCAAGGAAAATTGACATATAATTTTCAATCATACATCAATTTAGTTGATGTTAAATGTATTAATTTATTTAAGTCAGTTCCATAAGACTTTTTCAAATAGGTGATTTATATTTTCTGAATATTGGGGACTGTTATGTTTATTATTGCTCCATAAGTACATAACACTGCACTTTGTACTAATATAATTCATTCTGTTTCTGTTATTCAAGTCTTCAAGACTCATTCTTCCAGTACATCATTTTTATTTCCTTCTGTACAACACAGCCCAGCTCTGTTTCATGAGCAGATTTTATTAGGGAATCCTTTCTTTTCTGTGTAAAGAAGACTGATTAAAACATTCAGTGAAATTATTCCCACTTATTTCCAGCACTGTATGAATATTCCTTTCTCTCTGTGAATCTACAAAAGGGGCATTCCTTCTTCTGCAATAATTCCATTCCAAAAATCAATCTGATTAGGCTGGAGGAAATTAGATATTGATTACAATGCAAAAACTGCTGCCTCCATGGAAAGACATCGCTGGCCTTGATATGTGTATGACATATTATTTATTCCCTTACTGTGCTCAGTCAGATAATTCTTTATTCTGGATCTTAGAAACTATTTACTAGGACATAGGTTAGTAAAACTGTTCTGTTAAAATCTTTTTCTTCCTAAAGGCATTTAACTACAATTCCACATAATAAAGATCCCAATAGTCCTGCTGTAAATCTTTATTTTCAATAAGTTGCATGCAGTATTGATTAATGCAGAACCCATTCTATTCATGGGTGGCTGAATTAAACTGTTAAAAAATAAAAGCTGGTTTAGACTATCATGTCTATTCTCCGAATCTCTTTAGTCAAGTGGAAATTCATACGTGATAGACCTGTAATTCTAAAAGACCTAACAAGATAAAACTGGTTGCACAGAATCCTGTGTAGCAAACCAAAATACCTATAAAACTGACTGACTATTTTGAACTTAATACAGGAATTCCTCAATATGAATAAGTTTAACTCGTCAAAAATTCTTTTTACTAAAGCAAAATCAATCAAAAGAATGTGGTTTATTTACATTTCTCTATTGCAGGCTTTGTGAGAGGGATAAATGTAATTTTGGATGTTAAAAATCTTAGTTGTAAGTTTGCAATGTGACCCCTCCTCAGTGGCTACCTTAGACTTCATGGTTTGTTTATCTTTTTAGGATAGTACATTGATCATAGGAAAAACCTGCATTTGAGAGTGATTGCCTACTAGCCCAAGGAAAAAGACAAGTACAAACTAAAGATTTCTATGTCCAGGAAGACAACTAATTTTCATATACTGTGGAATTGATTAAAAGGAAAATTGTATGCAATTTAACAATTTAATTTCTACTATATTTCCACAAAATTTCTGGATCCACTACATTTTTTTCTTGTTTTTCTTTCCTGTAAGTAAACTGAATTGTGTCATGGAAAATAGTAATTTCCCGAAACCTCATTTCTGTAATTCAAGTTTTACAGTTATGCTTTCTTCCTTTTATTGTTTCCTCTTCTCCATAGTTACTTATACTGTTTGCAACAGCTATAATTATATATGCATTTGAAAAAATGGAAAAGTAAGGAAAAAAGTATGAGATACTTTATGCTTCACTAATTTGTATGAGATGTCATTCCAAAGGCAACTATAGCACAAAGCAGTAACTTTGTTTACTGTAAATTAATAAGGGATCAATGAAAATAAAAATCTACAACAAGCTTAAAAAGTTTTTTAAATTATAATTTCTTCCTCTTTCTTTCTCATTGCTTTTATTGAAATATTTATTAGGAAGAAATATATCTTTCAGCACAAGCATACAGATTCATGAAAAGTCTGTTGTTTCAGCCTCATGAATACCAAAATTATGTTTGCAGTTCCAAATGATATAACATTAATTAGACTTTCCTTCCTTATATTTTCTGAATTATTTTCTCAGGTTTATAAAGTTAAAAAAAAAAAAAAAAAGAGTAATTATATTTTATAGACTATAACCGATTTCTCCTTTTGCCATAGTAAGTATGAGAGATCAAGGTAAAATGAAATTCCTTCAAAAGCCATTCATCTGCAGGAAAAATAAATAAATACCTAAATAAATCAACCAAACCACCTTGGACCTTGGTTTTTTATGGCTGTATAGCATTAAATACTTTTAGGTTATTGTATTAAATAATTTTCAATTTGTCACTGCTCTAATATGCTATTACAGCATTCAGGATGTCATCGCTAGTATATAAGGTTTATGTCTGAAAAGTTCCTCAAATCTGTAATATATAAATTTCATTTTGAAAGTTTTATTTCTTTCTGAAAACAGAGAGAAGAACATATATGACTGCGACTCTGTTTTCTCTATTTAAGTAGTCCTTTGAAATGTAAATCTTTAATGAAAGAAATGGAACATTATACCCAAAAATACATTTTTGGTAAATATATTTTTTTGTGTAAAGAAAAAAACCTAACACATTTCCAGCTGATTGAAAATAAAGAATAAAAACAAACAAACAAGCAAAAGCATTTGTATGGAACAGGCAGGCTTTTATTTGCTTCTATTGTCAATAAATGCTGACCCATTTATGGTCACCAAAGAGAATAAAATAATTTTGAACTGCCTGATCACTGGTAAACTGTAATTGCTATCCTTATATAATTGGTTTATCAAGCAACAAGAGACTAATACAGTATGATTTATAATTTATGTTCTGCCATCAGTCTAAATATATATATATGTTTGTCCTGTCATTTTGCTGGTTCAGGATTACTGCTAAACTACAGTGCTGTCTAGCATCAGGAATTTCAACTTTTCATTGATAGACTAATCTTGTTAATAATTTTTGCCAATCTACTTTCTGTATTCTATTCTTCAGCATGTTACCCATTTAGAGAGTAAGCTGAAATTTGTTATATATAATTCAAGACTGTAAAACTTTTCCTTCAATATGCTTGTGTGTATATAATAGGAAGAGAGAGAGGATATTCAGAGACACTGTTTCAGTTAGTTGTCTAAATTAGAGGCTTAATCTTCCTAAATTATCTCTACACAGTCATTGTGGTCAAGCTAGGTAAGAAGCACTATCAGGATAAAGGAAAAAAAGAAATCTAACAAAACATATGTGAATTAGGTTGTAAGGACAGGCACTGTAAGCAAGGAAGTCTGTTGGATACCATCCATGGACTGTACAGGAAACCTGTGATGGGAAGGTGTGCATGGCTACATTGGAGGATCAAACATCAAGACAACATTTAGCCTGAAGACAGCAAAGTTCAATTTTTAAATGTCAGCTTAGTCTATTTAAATTCACTAATTATTTAGCAATTTGTACAGGATGCAAAATACTATACTATGTATATAGTATATTAGGTTGTACTTCAATCCTATATAGAGGACTACTTAAGCAATACTTCTAAACAGATGTCCTAGCAAAATTTTGCACTTACCTTTAGTTCTAACCAAGGATACTGAATGCATTTCAAGAAAAGTCATTCTTGAAAGCTTCTAAAGTCATCCTTATAGTAATATGACTCAATGTCATTAGTCTAGGAAAAATACTGACAGCATCACTGATAGAACAATAGCTTCAGACTTCTGTCCAGGTGACTTTTGGGGAAAGAAAGCATCAGCTACCCTGAGTTTTTCCAAGCACATAAAGCATAGGTACAGGGTAAGTGACGTGGGGATTGACAGCAGCCCTGTGGAGAACTATTTGGGAGTATGAGTGGATGAAAAACTGAATATGATCCAGTAATGTGTGCTTGCAGCACAGAAAGACAGTTCTATCCTTAGCAGCATCAAAAGGAGTGTGGTCAGCAGGTAAACTGAGATTATTTTCTCCCTCTACTCCACTCTGGGAAGACCCTACCTGGAGTATTGCATTCAGCTCTGGGGCCCCAGAATAGGAAAGACATGAACCTGTTTGAGTGGGTCCAGAGGAGGACCATGAGGATGATCTGGAGGCTTGAGCACCTCCCATGTGAGGACAGGATGAGAGAGTTGATGAAGTCTGGAAAA
This sequence comes from Megaceryle maxima, assembly GCA_024605025.1. Classification (NCBI taxonomy): domain Eukaryota; kingdom Metazoa; phylum Chordata; class Aves; order Coraciiformes; family Cerylidae; genus Megaceryle; species Megaceryle maxima. Next base: position 4,605 of record JANHGN010015030.1, on the reverse strand, counting down.
GAGAAGGCTCCAAGAACACTTTATTGTGTCCTCTCAGGATTTAAAGGGGACTCATAAGAAAGACAATCTTTTTATCAGGGCCTTTTGCAACAGGATAAGGGATAATAGTATCAAACTAAAAGAGGGTAGATTTAGACTAGATACGAGGAAGACATTTTTTACAAGGGTGGTGAGAACTGGAACAGATTGCCCAGAGAGACAGCAGATGCCCCACCTCTGGAAACATTCAAGGTCAAATTGCATGGGGCTTTAAATAACCTGATCCAGTTAAAGATGTCCCTGCCCACTGCAGGGGTATTGGACTAGGTGACCTTTAAAGGTCACTTCCAACACAAAACATTCTATGATTCTATGATCATGTCAGGTTGCATCCTGCCTTTTTTTGATGCCAGCCAGCAACTAAGCAACACACAGCTCCTTGCTCACTTCCCACCTCTTCAGGATGGGGGAAAGCAAATTGGAAGGGCAAAAGTGAGTGTACTTATTTCTGAGCACGACATCATATGGTCTGGAATATCCCTTTGTTCAGCTGGGGACAGCTGTCCCAGCTGTGTCTCCTCCAAAATTCCTGTGAACCCCCAACCAACTCACTGGTGGGCTGGTGTGAAAAGCAGAAAAGGCCTTGTCTCTGTGTAAGCACTGCTCAGCAGTAACTAAAACATCCCTGAATTATCAACACTGTTTCCAGCACAAATTAAAAACATGGCCATATACTAGGTACTATAAAGAAAATCAGCTTTATCACAAAAACAGTACACAGCCTGAGACTGGAAAACTTGGCATCAAGAACATAAACCCATCAATATGCTAATAAAACTAAAAAGGTTTGTAGTTTGGGGGGAATTAAGATTTACTTACATAATAGTGAAGAAAAGCTATGCTTAATATTGTTGTAACTAAGTAAAGCAAATTCTCATTAATCTATGGTTGTAAAACTTTTCAAAAACATGGAAAACAACTTCTCTGTGAGGTAGAGTCAGTTTAATTCTATTACAGTGATGAATTTTCTTTTACACAAATAGTGCTATAATTCAGGAAGAAATATAAAGTGATGCTAAGGGATGAAATGTGTGTGGTATTTATGAGACAGTGTTCTGCTGTTCACCATCCTTGACAGAAAAAAATGGAAGCCACAGCTACAGATTCAAAGCTGAGAAAACTCAATAATATCACTGAAATTAGATAGTATGAAGTCTAGTTCCTAAAAGAAAGAATTCTGCAGGAAGGGCATTTCATATGCAGCAAAATGTCTCTTCATTCATCCTTCCTCTTCTGAGAATGCTTTAGTAGTTTTTACAATGTTCTTTACTTGTACCATAACTGCTGGCTTTGGAGTAAAAATTACTTATTTCAAACTCAGTGTATCCCATTCCTTGTCTCTACATAAAACCAGACTATAAATAAAATACTTATAAAGTTAAGATCATAATTGACATTTATCCATCAGAAATATGTAGTAAAGGTTCAACCAACTTAGTAGTCCCTGTATAACAACTATAACTTTAGGGTCAATTAAGGCTGAAGGATGATAGTCATCAGTTTAAAACTTAATTTGGGAACCTGTGAGCTTACTGCCCTACTGTAAGAAAGGAGAGGAAGTATGCTGACTCTGAGTGTTCTCTTAGCTGTTTTAATTGATATATCATATAGTATAAGAAGAAAGCCCTTTTGTCATAAAATATTAACTTGATCTCTAGTGTCAAACTTATGTTGTAAGTGAGTTTATGAGAAATCAGCAAACCTTTAGCTTGTCCATAATGTGGAGTTCTGTGCATCATTAGAACCTACATCAAGAGAAAATTTGTTGTGATGAGAAACATTGTTTTGTCACTGAATGATCAATAATGGTACATTTGGCTTTTAGATTAGTTCTTCATTCCTTTTCAAAGTGACTATGTTTATACATAGAACAGAATTATGACCTTTTGCTAAGTAAATGTAAGCTGTTATATCTTTCTTCGTAGTTTCTGTCATTGGTTATGCAGATTTTCTTATTTATGTAATCTTGTCTGTGTAACCCCACATTTCTTTTAGAGTATTGATCATTTGCCAGGAAATATAGGAGCTTCTCTGATAAATACAGTACTTTTAGATAGATTTCACATAAAAAGAGTTCTGGTTTTTGATTGCCTTACCTATTTTTTTAACCTCACAGATATTTTAACCTAACAGATATCAAAGAAGGTTTGTTTAATTTTTTACCATTAATCCTCAATTGCATAGCTATAATCATTACTTTGAGAATTTCATAGGTACCAAACTAGAGTTTATTGAAAATGCACACACACACACACTTTTCAATGGAAAGCACTGCTTTAAACTATGTAAGATATTTTTATGTAACTGCTTTTCCCTCAAAACTGAAACTCAAAAAATGAGGGGGCTAAAATCTTTTTCATATTGTAGCATATTTGTTTTTCTTTCCCATTTTACAAACATCAAAATGTTATGTGTAGGACTTAAATTTTTTCCAAAAAATGGTTTACTCAGAGAATTTTATCAGAATTTAGTTTTATTCCTTCAGTTTCATGAAAATACTGTGACAATAACCTAGTCTTTACTGACTTGATTCAAAGACAGTTAGCAACTCTAATCACAATATAGAATCATAGAATCATTTAGGTTGGAAAAGACCTTTATAATCCAACTGTTAACCTAACACTGCCAAATCCACCACTAAACCATGTCACTAAGCACCTGTGAAGTGTTACGACTGGACTGGACACTAGAAAAATGACAGATATTCTCCATTAACCCCTCTCCCTTCCCAAAGGAGAAGAGAAATGGAATAAGGGAGAGATACTTATGGTTTGAAAAAGAAAACTAATTTATTTTTTAATGAAACAGTAACAATAAAATTAAATATATACAAACCCAATATTGAACTGAACCCTTGATGTCAGTTATGCCACTGTCACCACTGATGCTGTGGAGCAGGCACCAGGGAAGTCCCAGGCTGGACTCAGTGGCAGACAGGAACCAGATTCAGGAGCTGGATTTGAGAACTGGATTAAGGAACACATGGATAGGGATCAAAGGCAAAAGAATGGACAGAGTCCTCTTTGAACACCAGCCACTGAAGAAGAGAGATTAACCCTTATGATCCCTTAGCTTTATACTGAATATGATGTATATGGAATGGAATGGAATACCTCACTGGTCAGTTTAGAGTCACCTGTCCTGTCCACTCCTCCACAGAGGTTCAACCTTTTATTTTCCACACCCCCAACATGGTACACAAGATTTATTCATGACCTTGGTTTCTACAGGAGTAAGCATAAGAAAGAACCTTTCTGCACCAATCCTTAGTACTAACTGTAAACGTCAGGCATTATCACTGCTAGAAGCAGACAGTGTCAGCAAAAATATGCTGTTAACATCAGAAAATGCAGTTACTGAGAAGAGACTTAGTCAAAAAATAAAGTCACTGAACAGAATTAGTTCTGTTCTAGATAAACCAGGACAGCACTATGTCTACACATCTTTTAAACACTTCCAGGGGTGGCTACTCAACCCCTTCCCTGGGCAGTCTGTTCCACCTCTTGACAACCCTTTCTGTGAAGAAATTTTTCCTAATATCCAATCTAAACCTCCCCTGCTGCAAATTGAAGCATACTATTCTAGACTCTGTCAGTCAGTAGGCTAATAGCTTCCAAAGTTAGGAATAGTATCTAGCTTTTTCTCTTTCATAGCCATCAATGTTTGAGCATTCTGTCACACCCTTTTGAACCAATTTCATAGCTGTTTTACACAGACTTTATAATATATAATTGCAGTATAGAATTTACATAGATATGTACACACACATTTATCTTCAGTAATTTAATGGAATATTATATAAGAATATATATTTTATAGCCTTTATTATCTAATTTGCACAGTTTTCAAAGAAAACCCATCCTGTCAATAACTTGTAGAAACTTTTTGCCTGCAGAGGAAGATAGAGGGGACCCTTTAAGGGTGATACAGGAAGTAAAATTTCACTCATGCGGGTATGAAACTCATAATGCTACTGAACTGAGAGAAAGGGAAAGACAGAAAAAGGAAGGCAGGAGAAAGAGTTTACAGATAGACTAATAGTTCTGTGTATGAGAACAAATTTTCTTTTTTGTTTTAATATTCATGATGTATGTTACTCCCTTTTATTAATTTTAATCTTGCTAGTTTAGGCTACCACTATCTTTTGCATAATAAACAATGTTGAACTCTCTATTGAACTTCCCTACACCATTCCTTCTCATTTGTCTCTCCTCCATACCAAACCATCATAATCTACATCCTTGACTGGAAGACATTCTGTAAATTTCATCTTCATTGTCACCTTTATCTGAGTTTTTTTTTTTAAATATGTAGTACGTATTTATAGTGATGTAGCAAACAGAACTCTAAATAATGCTAAAGATATCAGCAAATTTTAATTCCTTCAAGAATTTTAACATTAATGTAACAGATTTCTCCAAATTCATATCATTCATCTTTTGGTTTTGTATAGTCCTTTCTTATAACAATGGAAAACAATTTTAATGTGACTTATTTTTTTGTTTCATTTAAAGGCTGAAGTTTTGATGATTTGTTATTCTATGGTAGGCATTCTTTATTTATTAT
>JANHGN010015029.1:0-28727 GCA_024605025.1 Megaceryle maxima | reverse complement strand
TAAAATGCATGCAATGTTTTCCAATATAAATAAGATTCTTACTGGAAAAAACAAGCTTACACAATGCAATTCACTAGCAATTGCCTGCTGAAATGAGGGCATTTAACCAGTGTTAAAGGAAGTAAAAAATAATAATAAATACTCCACTATTCCAAGATCAGGTGGTTCTGGTTCCTTTTTTTCATCTCTTTGTCAAAAAGGATCAAATAAATATTTTTGTAAGCTAGATCAGTGCACAGGTTAGAAATGAGACATAGATTTTAATGAAAGTAACCAAGCAGAATAAACACGTTTGTAGACAAGGAGTAAATCCTCCATCACCCGAGGTCCATCTCTCAACATTGGATCTTTCTAGAAGCAATGGTCAAGCATTTTCACAATTTATTGGTTTGCTTTCAGACATTCAGAGCTTTTATTACCCTCAAATCAGGTTCCTGAGTTTATTACCATTCTTGTTCTGTACCCTTTACAAAGAATATAGAAATTTTAAAACAACGTTACAAAGAACCAAACTCAGCAAATTCACTCATGCTTTTCACTAGTTTTCACACACGTTTCTTTACAAACTTCTTTTTTGTTGTTGTTGCTGTTGGGTTTTTTTTGTTTGTTTGGTTTTGTTTTTGTTTTTTTTCCCAACGGACAGTAAGTGAAGAAACGAGAAAGTAAAGAAACAAGACCTATTTGGAAAATGTATTTAATCTGGCAACTCTTGTAGCATACACTGCAACTATACAGGTACTGACATGTAGAGAGTTGTTCCTGCCTGGCACTTAGATTTTTCATTTTGTAAATAGAAAATCTGGAGGAAATCACAAACTCATTACTTAGAGACAATTAATTAACAAGGAATTCCTAATTTCTATGTTGATTTCTCAAAGGCATCACAAGTAATCTTCATCTCAAACCCTTTTTCTGTTTCACTCTTTTTTTAGGTGTTTCTGAAGTTTCTGTCCCTAGTATCTTAGCCTGGGCATCTCACATCCCATCTTGAATAAGGGAGTGAGGAGAGTGGTCCCACATTCACTGTCTGTCATTTCAGCTTGAGGGTGGCCTTTGCATTGCAGGGGCTCATAAGCGTCTCACAGATGGGGCATGACAAGGACCTCCCTCATCTTCTTCCTGCTGCAAGTCAGGAGGACCCCCACAGCCAGCAATGCCAGGCTAATTGGGATTTCTTCTTTGCCCCGTACCTTTAGGGAATACAACTACTTTACCCATGCATGGCAATTGTGATCTGTTGCAAAGCTGCTTTTGTTTACACTTTCTGAAGGTCTACCCCCTTATCATGTCAGCATTGTGGAGATTTTTGACTCTGCGATGCAAAGACATTTCTAATAGCTGCTTGGCTAAAATCCCCCACAGTTTTCACACTCCACCTCTTTATCTTCGAGCAGGCTAGGGGCTTGCTCTCTTGAGATTAACAGTAGAGTAAACAGTTGCTGGTACGTTACTGACAGTGTTGTTTTTGCTTTGTGAACTGAATCAATATTCTCTTTTATTCTAAAAGCAATCATTTCCAGAAATGAACATTGCATACAATTCATTTATAACTGAATCACAGGAATAAGGGGTGAAAAAGCCTATTAGCTTATCTAGTCCTTACCAGTACAGCCTTTCTCCCTGTAGTATGTTTTCTAGTGCATGTCCTCTCTCATTTTAAATTAATGCTTTCCTCTGCTTCTCTTGAGCTTAGAGTCATAAGTTAAAATGCAAATGTGAATGTCCAAAAGACAGATTGTCTAGGATTTAAACATTATGAATATGGTTTGACCATCTTGGCCAATAAGCTACCATTGTAGCAGTGCTGACATCAATACCAAATATTTTTTTGTTTGCTTGATGTAGATCAAAGTCATCGATATTGAGTCAGGACAGAAAATCAGATAAGTAAATTCTCATATTTAAAAAAAAATGGCTGAATTTAAAGGAATTATTGGTGTCCTATTTTATTTTACATTTTGTATAGCAAATTTACATTTTTTACAGTTTTACCAAATAACGAGACAGTACCACACATGGATTGCATGGCTTTATATGTTAGAAAGATTATATGATTTAAGATTTTTGTGTAGTATTCATGTTTTTTTCCAAGCAGTAGAGCACCTCACATATTTTATTTGGATTAGCATTAAACATAGGCATAAATTCAGCATTAATGATTACAGTCATTACATTGGTATCTTCTAGTGCTAAAGATTAAAGGTGTTTTTTTTGACAATGAGAGAACACTGAGCCAGTACTTCAGCAAAGTACAATGACAGTGATTTGCAGAAAGGCTGTCCTAGGTTCCACTCGCTTTTGTTGCTTCTTTCCCTTGGATCTGAATTGCCACATTTGAGTCAGACTGGATTGTAGCCTCTCCAACAGGAAAGGAATAGAAGCTGAAACAGATACAAAAGAAGAGCACAAATAATTTTCCCCATGTCATGGAACAAGTGAGTGCAACCAGGTCTTTCCTTGGTGTTTGTATCTGTATATTGCACAGCATGTCAGTGGCTGACGTAGCTGGCTCTAGCAGCTAACAGAGAATTATTGATTCATTTTTGGCTGCTCATTTAGATCAGAATTTAGAGGTCTTTTGAACACTTTTCCAGTAGCATGAAAAGAAAGCATGTTTCAGGCTGTAGCCTTCAGCGTTAGGTTTCACGCTCAGAAGAAAAGGTCAGCATATTGGAAAACTGAATCCCACTACCTTTCCCATTAGAGGAGTGACGATGACAAGAGGCCAAAAATAACCTACTATTAGGCAACACTGAGAGTCAGCGTTCTTTGATTTTAGCTACTGAATGGGTAAAGATGAATTCTATAAAGAATGAGAGTAGGACTTAAAGCTAAATAAACAGAAAACCACTGTTGCGTTACACAGGTTCTGATGGACTGCAATCCACTTCTCTCTGCAGTCTGCTCGAAGCACTGCTTCTGCCATAACTTCTCCTGTTTTGCTGATTCTTTTACTGCATTTAGACTGTGATGCTTCTGGGAATGACACCAGTTACCTCAAAAATGGTGTTGATAGACTTCAGAGATGGCTGCATCTACTATTTCCTTTCTAGACTACTTAATTTTATTAAATTTAAAAAATGAAAAGCCTGTGAAGGATTATTTCTATTAAATCTGTCCAGGGCTAGAACTTTGCAAAGGGAACCTGGCAATGCCTTTTCACTTGATACACTGTGCAGTGCATGGAAAGCAGAGGCTTAGCCTGTCTTCACGCTCCAGTTCTGTCTCTTTATTGCAAACAGCCGGTGAAATTCCATCACCGGGTTGATTAGGCAATTACTTTAAAGTCAACACTGAACAAATACTTCCCTGTAGCTAAGCCCAAAAAGTGGAAACAAACATTGCCCCACTTGACAAGTGCAGGAGTTTGTTACTGTCAATTACAGCTGACCACAAGTTTAAAATGACTGTTTCCAGTAAACATAAAGAGTATTTTATTTAATTTTATTGATTGAAAAATCCAATTTAAATAAGGAAAGGCTGCTACTGTGGCTTTCCTTGAAATGCTTCTTGAAACCGCACTCTCTTATGAATATTTGGAGAAAGTAAATGGTTACTGAGGTATTTCGAGCTTAATCATAAACGGTTTCAATTAGACATCATGAAGCAAATTGGAAATGTATAATCTATGTTCAGTTAGGGAACACTATATCCTTCACAAAGCATCCTAAAATTAACTTCTCTGTTTAACACATTAGATTATCCCTAATTGCACATTTGACTGAAGGAGTAAGCCTTTTTCAATCAATCATTGACATAAAGTTTATTTGCTTTGCAAAACTGTAGATTTATCAATACAAGCATTGGTATTTCAAGCTAAACTGTGATACATTATACTGTCGTTGTGAGTTAGGAATTAGAATCAAATGTAATACTGTTAGAATGTCTGAGATCAAGAATTACTGTTGCTGCTGGAATAATTTTTAAGTGTGCTTAGTTTCTTATGGAAATACATTTTTCAATCAAAAGTAATAAGACTAGGGATTGATTTCAAGAATTAGTAATCTGCTGACTTTACAGGGCTGTATCTCTCCTGGGATAGGAACCCTCTTTCTCCTAACTCTACCAATGGCCATTTTGATTACACCACCATGAATCTGGGGAAGCTATAAGCACTACGTTTCTTGTCAAAATCTAAAAGTGGCACTATTTATTCTAGTCTTAGTATGCCAGAGAGGTAGGAGCTCCCTCTTTCTAAACACAACAATGCCAAGGGTCCATTCAGCATTCCTTTTCTTGGTTTATTTTTTATGCCAGATTTTCTGTAGACTTGTCATTACCCCTGAAAAAAAAAAGACCTGTCTATGACAATTTATTTGGCAAACCTCTTTTTTATGTTTTTGCAGTGTGCCAGCAAGGTGAATGGTGGTCTGTACTCTACTACTAAAGACTACCCTGATGAAGCTGTCCATTTTGCCAGGAGTCATCCACTGATGTATCAGCCCATCAAGCCTGTTCATAAGAGACCAATACTAGTTAAAACAGATGGAAAGTACAATCTTAAACAAATAGCAGTGGACAGAGTGGAAGCTGAAGATGGGCAATATGATGTCTTGTTCATTGGCACAGGTAAATTAAAGAAAGAAAGGAAGACAAATGATTTCATGGAGTTTTTTTTACCTCTAGGATGAATGAAATTGTGTAGAGTCCAAATATATTAAAACAATACAACATTTCTTTTTAACAGTAATTCTATGAATGACTGTACCAGCCTTTACCTTAAAAAGGAGGTTAGTCATTCTAAATATGTGCGTCGCTGTGCTGATAACATTATATAGAAATGGTAGGGAAATATTTAAAGGCTAGAAAGAGAAACTTAAGTATAGGATTTCTTCTTTTTTTTTTCTTTTTTTTTTTTTTTTTCAAACAAGAATCTTAAATTAAATTCCTGAACAATTGGCCTTATTTTTAAATCATTAGAACACAGTCATATGTCTGAGCATAGTTCTGAGCTGAGACCTAGAGACCTTAGAGAAAAAAAGGTGAAATAATTTTCAAAAATAGGGGTTCAAGTTACTGGTCTTATTCCACAATTTATTTTGCCCAATTCTGGAGACCAAAAGTCTAGCTGCTACCATGAAAAAGAAAGTGCAAGCTTCCAGATTTGGCTTACAACACAGTTCAAGGAAGGAAGGACAAAATATCAGATTCTTAAAAAGATTCTGTTAGAAGTTTTCTGCAAAGTTTTCTTGTCCTTCTTATGTGCCATATTCATAAGATATAGAGAGCTTGTTTAAAGAGAATTTTTAAACATCTACTAAACAAATATGAGTAAGGTAAAATAGATCTAACTTAAAGCAAACAGAGAAAAAAACCACATTCTAATTGTGTTTGAAAAATAAGAAAATTTAAGGAAAAAGAGGAAAGTCTGGAACTAGACAAAACTTCAGTCCCATGTAATCTGTCTGGAAAAAATTCATACATTCATCTTTTATCAACTTAACAACAGGAGTAGTGTCACAAATCATTTTGACCTTTTTGTCTAGGGAAGCAGTTACAGTGAATTATTTTTTGCTAATGAAATTCCTCTGATAAGCACATTTCAGTGTGGAGAATGTTCAAAAGAAGCAAGTTTGTAGATTAGCAAAGGCTTATTTATATTAGTGCTTTTTTTTTTTTTCTAAACTTTTACATGGTATTGGACTTAGTGTAGTCTATAAAACATTGTGCTATGTGTCACTTATTTTCATACAGAAGATTTTATAATGGTGCCTAGATTTTTCCACTTGCATTTGTGATTTGAGTATCGAATACTCTTGTACACAAGTCCTCTGTTCAGCAAAGATGAATCCAAGGGAATTTAAGTGCGTGCTTTAGAGTTGTGTTGAGCTGGTTCCCAACAGCTGCTTAGTCTCGTCGAGATGTCTACTCTCAGGCCGGGAGAAATTCCAGCATAGGAATTTGGGCTTTAGAAACACTAAAACAAACCCTGTAATCTCTACTCTGGCAAAGCTCCCATCAGAAAACTCACTGCTTCTCTTGGTAATATAATGTTAGAAGGGGTTAATCTTTTTCATCCAAGCCCAGCACCTGCTGTGTAACATAAGTAAACAGGGTCTTACATCCTAGAAGAAATTTCTTTAGGGTAGCACTGCAGGTTAGAAAGGTTCATCAAAAGCAAAGTATGAACTTCAGGGCTAACTTTCACATGTCTGTCAGCAGGATTTGAAGAGGGATTTACGTATGAAAATCAGAGCTCAGAATGCAATTTCTTTTTACTATTCCATCACAAAATGGATGCCTTTGATTACATATTCTCTTTGAGAAGTGATGTATGACCCCAGTTTAACAGGTCCTCTTTATGTTTGCCCCTTTGATCTTTTGCTGAACATTTTCCCCAGTGCTTGTCTGCTTAATATTTCCCCTGTAAATCAAAGGTGACTGAAAGTAACAGAAGAAAGGAAGTGATATTTGCCATTGTTGATGACAGATTTTAAGATTAAGGAAAGCAAGACTATTCTAATAATAGTCAGCAAGACAAAGCTGAAGTGGTGAAGACCAGATGCTATATATGTGTTTTAATTTCCTGCAAGACTTGTAGTGACAGAGAGGCTGATAAATGTAAACTCCAGTGTTACTTAGACTTCTTGAATATGCAGGGATTTTTTTGGTTCATCTTCCTTTGATTAATTCCTTCAGCTCAGGAGCAGCTCAGTGTTTCCCTAAAGGAGGGCAAGAACTTAAGACAACGAACCCCTGAAGAATTTTGTACTTTTGTCTGAAGGAATGGAGCTGCTGCCTGCAATTAAGGATAGTTAGTAGTTTCCTAACCAGTGTAAACAGATCCTATAATTAAAGCTACTTTAGACTCCCTTGCCTTGATGGACTCAGCTCGTGCCTACTCTAATTTCTTTTTCTGAAATATGGTCACCATCTTTAATCATTTTGCAGCTTATCAACGGGTTTGAAAAATACATGTCAATTAAACAGATAGCTCAGGGCTGTCTCAGCTTGCTTATTTTCCAGGGACAAACTGTCATATATATTTATTTTCTTAGAGTAAGAATCCTCTTCAGTAACAGCAATATGCAACTACCTGTAAATATATATACATTTCTATCCATTATCAGTTTGAAGAAGTAGTTTATTGCATCTGAAGGTCATATAAGTGTTTCCACTAATTATAACCTTTCATTTAGCTTTTTTTTTTTCTTTTTACATTTTTTCCTAGATAATGGAATTGTGCTGAAAGTCATTACAATTTACAATCAAGAAACAGAATCAATGGAAGAAGTAATTCTTGAAGAGCTGCAAGTATTCAAGGTGAACTTTGGTGTATATGAAGCATATATACAAGTATTGAATTTTCTGCAGAATTAAGATGTCTTAAAAAATCTGAGGATAGTCAAATAAATAATATTTATGTGCAAGAAATTTTCTAATGATCTAGTAATTTTATGACAGGAAATCTTAATTTTATTGTATTTTTTGAGGTGGAGTTATAGCCCAGATATGAAGCATATTGCAAAAAACCAGGACTATTGTCTTTCTGTCTACATGCCTGGCAGTTGTTGTGGGGTTTTTTAATAGAAATTTATTGCATTTTGTTTAATTTTCCCTCATATCCAATTAAGTATTTAAAATAATAAAATTGCATGCACAAAAATGTGCCTACTAAAATCTTGGAAGGTTAAATGAAGTCCAGATAAAAAAAGACCAAGCCTCAGAAAGAGTGACTCAGTAAATCTGTCTTTACAGTGGGTGAACCTGAGAGATAATGAAGTAAATCTCAATTCTTCTTAAGCATAATCCATTTCTAAAGCTCAGTATTTGCTATATGGAAAAGCTAATACAATGAAATTTTCTTAAGTGTTCACATCATGTCATGTTACCCACATAAAGTAGAAGGCTAGCTTATTTGAAATCATGGGGAAAATATAACATCCAAACTTAGATACTTAAATTTGGCACCTGCATTTAGGCAGTGTAACTATTGAGTTCTTGTCTGGGGGGAACAACCACAGAAGTTGCCCCTCCCGATAAAAGTGTTTTTCCATAGACTTATTAGTGTCTATGTCTTGCCATTGCTCCAGGAAATCTGACAAGAGGGCAGAGAGGACAATGGTAAAAGAAGGAATTCCTGCTACTTTTATCTTATCTTCACTGAATGTTTTGTTATAAAGAACACTCCACTTATCACTCTCAAGTAGGACAAAAGAGATTCAGTGGTGGCAAGAGCTGATGTCGTGTTTGACAGGGAAGTTGTAGTGTTCCTGTGGCTCTGATAATCCTGAATTAAGTGTTGGATGGTTGTTTTTAAATAAACTCTTTTGAAGCAATACTTCTGAAAGTCATTTTCCTCACATCTTTCTGTAGCATCAGAAACTTAAAGTCAAAGCATCAAGCAAAGCTGAATATAATGAGATATCAACATTATTTTACCTTATTTATTGTCATAGCAAAAAGGTATTATTTTTTCTAAGCAAGGAAATATTTACTATTTTCTAGGTGCCAGTTCCTATTATTTCTATGGAAATCTCTTCAAAAAGGGTAAGTATTTGACAAGTCTGAAAATGGAATATTGTGACTCAAAAGTAATGAGGCTATAAACTGTATAGAGATAGATCAATACACAGATAGACAGACAGATGTACACCATCTATAATGAAATCTGGTCTGATATATGTAATCCTTTTGTAATATAAACATATGAGTTTATGTTCTGTACCTTTATGAAGCATTTATGTTTTTCAATTGCAATGTTAAATGTCCCTAGTCCACACTATCATTCATACCAAAGCAAATAAAACCCAATCTGTTTCATGAGTTACTGGCATAGTAATCACAGTAGGGATTAGCTTGGTGGATATGGCAACTCACAGAAAAGTTTCTTGCTGATAAATGCAGTCAGACTTCAGCCCTGCAGGGATATCAGTGTGAAAAGAAGCCTTGCTGGCTCTCCTACATATTTAGTTGCCCATGAAAGGCAGGGCTGTTTGGGTCTGAATCCCTTTTGAGCTTCTGCTAGTTTCTCCTAATATAAACACCCAATTTATTACCCTTGTAGGTAGATTCTCATCTGTACCATATCATATATATCAGTACCATATCACCATGTCATCTCAGGATGGAGCCATTATAAACATCCCAGGATAGCTATTCTTAGTAGATCTTAGACATCCAGAATAATATGTGCATATAAACATAGTGAAACACAAGTAACAAAGAATGAAAATTGTGATAAAAGGAGACATCACTATGCCTCAAAAGATCATTTTAGTCTTGTGTCCAGTCAATTCACATTCTTTCTGTAGGTAATGTAGAAAGACATACTCCTTTGATGGTGATTCAGAGGAGGTTCTCAGGTATAAGTACTCTGAATTATTTCCTATTTTTATCTATTTTTTTTCCCCATGGACTGCAAAAGCATCTGAGGATTGTCTAACACTGCACCTAAGTGATTATTTGGAGAAAGACTTCAGTGTCATTTTAGGTATTTGCTATACCATTAGAACTCAGTGAAATGTCATGGTAAAAGGGTTATGTTGGAAGAATAAAAAAGGTGATACTATATAAAAAGTATAGTCTTCCTCCATTACATGCAGCTCCCAAGAGGACTGCTGACTACTAATTCAAGAAGTATCTGGAAAATCTGGAGACAATTGTAAAAAAGCTGCCAAAGCAATCCAGCAGTTGAATGACAAACCTTCTTGTGAGAAGTAGCTTAACTTTTTCGGGATATGAGAGAAAAGATTAAGAGAGAACAGGATAGTCAGATATAAAATTTTACCCAATGAGGCAACTTCCTGGTATATGTGTATAGGGATTCTTGAACATTGATGGCAAAGCAGTATCATGATTAAATAAGAAAGTTCAGCTTGTTGAATGTTTTAATTCTTGAAAATCTTGAAATTGGATGCAGTTTTCTGGTACTGAGGACAATTAAATATTGGAATAAATGTTAGGGATGGGGTTGGCACCAAGTCATTTTGTCTTTTAAAATAAACCTGAAAACAGAAGTATAACTGAGTTGAGTTTATGTGAAAAAAGTTTCATGGTTTCTCTGCTCGAGTGTTTTGTCTGGTCTCTTTTGACCTTGGAGCTTGTGAGCCAGTGGAGACATCCTTGCTAGTGTTGTCTCAATATTGTTAAAATACTAACCAGTCTTCACTAAGCCAGTGGTACAATAAAATACCATGTTTCAGGGCTGAGTTAGCTATCTGCAGAGGCCTAGAAGGAATGTTCTTCTTTGATGTACAGCTGCCTTGATATCAGATGCTTTTGCCCTCCTCTGATGAACCAAGACATAGTCTTTACCCCTGCTGAAAGATGAAAGAGAAAAATCCCATCTCTCATGTCTCACTGAAAGTGTTGCTCATGTCTTCTGAGACAATCTCACTGCAGACTCTGCAGAAAGAATTCCCTTCAAACAAGGATCCTAGGTTTCTTCTTCATTACATTTGTCAGATTGAGTTCCTGCTACTATCATCTGGTTTATCTCAGATGAAGTCTCCAAGCATTACTGCTACCAGCCTCCACTACTCTCTTTCCCTGACATTTCTAAAAGCAAAATTTTTATGACCTAAACAGATATAGGAGTTGTAATTAGGAACAAAAATTAACTATCTGGCAAACCAGTCTAAATGAGCTGTTTGTATTTTCCAGCTTTAAGAATTTTAAAATATAATATTTTGAAAGCTTAGTTTAAAAGTGGGAATTATGGACTACATTTGGCCTTTAGGATATGCAGAGTTTAAGTGTTCATTAAGAGTCTTTTTTCTGACTGGTAAAACCATGGAAGTGTGCTATGCAGAAGTAGTTCCTATTGCAGTGCACACTACATTTTTCTGTGTTCACTCCATTTACATTCACCAGCAGAAGATAGTTATCAGATCCCTTTAAATTCAAGATATTCTTTTCTGTATTTATTATACCAGTAACTCATGAATGTGTTTGACTGTCTTTCACTTGATTTGAAAAGGGCATTTATGTGAACTCAGAAGATTGAAACAGACTTAACACTAATGTAAAAAAACCCAGACCCTACAAGTCTTAAAATAGTTTGCGTCCAGTTAGTTTGTAAGGAAGGACTGCATAGCACCAGGAAAAACAAACAAAAATCTATTTTGTGTGCACTGAGGCATTATAAAATTCATAGTACTAGGGTGCATGAGCACACATGGCTGTATTGTAAGTAGCCACATCAAGAGTTAAATTTACGTGATAACTCCCATTTTAAGACTGAGATTGATAAAACCTTTGGCAAATTTGAACTTTGTTGTTTAAAATCTTTGATGTCAAGTCTTCTTTTGCAAATTGGTTAGGTGACAGAGAATTGTAAAAGGGAGGCATTGGAAATTATGCAGAGGAAGAAAAAGCCTATTCAGACACAAAACTTACAAAGATGAAACTTCAGAAGTGAGGAAATGCCAAAATAAGCTTGTTCATTGTACCTTCTTTCTGCTACTCTGTCCTCATGAAGGAGAGTTTAGTCTCTAATCTGATATTTTCCAACAGGGTAACTCTGCCTCCCTCAGGACACAGGTTGGATGCACAATTGTCAGGCAATGTTAAAGCTAACATTTTTTAGTAAGTCCACTGGTAAGTTTTTGTGGAACTTCTAGGAATTTAATCACACATGGTGTATTTTTTTCCAGCAACAGGTCTATGTTGGATCTGAGTCAGTCATAGCACAAGTGAAGTTCCACCAGTGTGACATGTATGGCACTGCCTGTGCCGACTGCTGCCTCGCTCGAGATCCGTACTGCGCTTGGGATGGCATCTCCTGCTCCCGATATTATCCCACAGGAATGCAAGCAAAAAGGTAAGAACTGCTGCTTTCCGTGACATTCTTTTTACAAAATACCGATGTAAAGAGTTCCTTCTGTAACACAAAGTACTTCATATATCCCCCTCAGAAAAACAACTGAGCAGTGAGAAGATATGTTCACTACTAATTAGTGCAACCTTAGGGGACTGCAAAGGAGACAGATTAACAGGATGGCATAAACTGCAATATCAGGAATATTTTATGAATGAAACAGTAATTATTTGCAGTAAGATTTAAACAAACCTCAATTTCCTTATACATCTTTTGGTGTGCAGAGGAAAAATTCTTTAGAACCCTAGGGACCTATTTTAGAAGTATTATACGGCAAATATATCGCACTGCAATAACATATACAACAGAATTTCCAAAAAAAAGCAAGGAAGAATCTGAGTTAATAGTCAAATACCTTCACCAGCCAGAAACCAGAGTCTCTGCAAAAGTTAAGGTTAGGCTTAGGCTTTCTCCAGTGAATTTATAAAGACAAGTTACTCTAGAGGCCTGTTCAAAACACAAACCTAAATTGAATGCATTAGTTCTTCCCTTGGGAAGACAGTTCTCCTATCACAATTCACTTATGTGCAGCAATTTCCCATATGTCTGTCCTCTTCCCTTCCCTGTCAAACCCAAGTTCTCCAATTCACAGAATCACAGAATTAGAATAATTTTGGTTGTAAGAGACCTTTAAGATCATCCAGCCCAACCGTTAACCCAGAACTGCCAGGTCACCAATAAACCATGCCCTTAACCATGTCCTTCAGCTGCACAGATACTTGATCAAGTATCTAGAACATGCATATTTTAATCCAGAACTTTTCACAAGACTTTGAGTCAGCTTTGTTTCTAGAGAGAGCAATTTCTAACCTTACTCAACAAAACTTTGTGAATGTATAATTCACTTCTTTTCTGGGGCTTTTTTACAATTGTTGTTTCTTCAAATATATGCTTATTTATATTTGACCTACATAGACTGCAAGGATTAGAATTAATTGAGTAACTTCTGGAGACAGCTTTGAAAAACAGTGGAGATGATTCAGTCAAAACCAATGTTGTTTCTTAAGGAAAAAAAGGAAAGTTTTATGCTGTTTTGTTTTGTTTTTCTTGCCCTGCACAACAGACATTTTTCTGGAATTTTTATAAAAGATAATAGAGAAAGCATTGGGTAATCCAACTTTTTGGGTAGGACACATTAAAATGTAAAAATGAGAATATAGTCAATGACTTAGCATAATTAAGAATCTCTTGGACTTATTACGTTAAGGCATAGGTTAAACCAAGTGAGAAATCTACACCATTTTTAGAAGCAAAATTGAATAGCCTTCTCATGCCTCTTGCAAGCAGACGTAAGGGAGGAAGTGGGCTCTGATTGTCTGTTCAATGCAAAAAGTCTGGCTAAGATTTACAGGCCCCTGATTAAGAAAGATGAGCAGCTATATAGTGGGCCAGGGGGATTAATTTCCTACATTATAAATAGAAATTGGATTATTGCAATTATAAAGCATATAAGTTACTCAACTAACGATGTGAATCACTGCAGGAAAAGAAGGCAGTTAAAAAAATTCCCAGCAGCCTGCTAGGACTGCATCAGCATTTATGTTGTTCTTTGGGCTACTTATTGTCTGAGACAAGATAAGAGAAACTCACTCAGTACTGAACTCTGTGGTACATTTTTAGCATATTTCTCACCTAAGACAATTTCCAGAGTAGCAGCCCTTAAGTCCCCTGACATACACATTTATCCAGAGTTGAGTGATATGGGCAGCACTCCAGGCACCTTCCCGTGCCTTACCTCCCCAACATTCAGCAGGTCAGCTGTTATCACTCTCCTTCTCTTAAGATAAGCACTGAAGCAGTGGAGAAGGGATTTGCACTCAATTGTTCTTGAAGTCTGCAAACCTTGTTTTACATGTGAATATGGGTAACAGCTAGCAAGAACTAATAATGTTGAGAGGGACGATGGCATTTCCTCTGTTCAGCTCACAGATGAAGCTCAGAGCATTTTATGAACTTACACTTAACTGTGTGGTACGTGGAGACACAAGAAGAGCTTCTCAGGACATGTGCTTGGAAGCTGGTTTAAGTTGCTTCCTGCTGGGTATGAGGTGGAGAGCACTACTGGAAAAGGTAGTTCTCAGTAGACAATATGGAGTTTTCTGATACCAAGTGACACTGAGCCTGCCATGGCTGCTCTGGGCTCCATCCAGATACAATTAACAATATGTCCCAGAGCATATATGTCTTTATTTGGCCTTATGTCAGAGCTCTAGACTTCTGCTCAAGCTGTACAGGGTAGTACAAGTAATGTGAGTACAAGGGGCATTGGAGAGCACTTGTTCCCCCCATTCGTGGCAGCCCTCACTTCATCAGGACTTATGTAGCAGTGCCTTAAATTACAGCACACTTGAGCTGGCTTTAATACCATCACTATCTACTCAAATGTGGCCCTCACGCACTACATTTAGATGGGGTATTGATTTGTAAGGGCAGCCCTGCTAGTGCAGGAAGAGCACTGCTAAGAGCTCTCTTTTTAATTCCAGTCTTACTGGTGAAGTGTTGAACTGAAGCAGGGAAATACAGTGTGTCCTCCTCACTTTGATTCAAATGGTCTCTGCTTTAGACACTAATGCCTCCAAGGTATGACAAGTGTTTAGAGAGACATGAAATAGAAAATATGTAAACTCATGCATATGAAGGATATACAGAGAACTCCAACATAAATACAAAAACCCCTCTGCTTGACAGCTGAAACTAACGTATTGAATTTTGAAAGCCTGTATTATAATTCCTTGCAAATGCATAACCTGAAAAGTTAATTAAATGTAGAATTTAATTAAAGATAAAAAAAATGCAAGCCCAAAATCCCATATCTTTGTGCTGGCAGTGCAGCACACTACAATGTCACAGTAGTTACAGGTGTAACATTGTTCCTGACTACTGCAAATGCTTAAGATGCAAGATGGAAATTATGTTTAACTTCCATGAAGTACACTTCAGAAAACAGGGAAGTCCAGGTCTTAAATAAATGCTTTACTTCACTATTACCTCTGAGGTCTGACTTAGGCTGGTTCAATTTTTGTCTAAACCAGCACAAGGGTGGGTGGGGCAGGGGTGGCACATCAGTGTGGGATGGGGTGGGACAGGGCAGGGTGGTTAAGTAGCTGCCTTCACCTTGCAGCAAAATCCCAGTGCTAACCCAAATGTCACTCTTCTGTAACATATGGATCAGCAAACAAACTCAGTCTACTGATGTATTTAGATGTTTTTTCTTCCTGAGACTTTTTATCTGGGTCTCATCTATCCCTGAGAAGTAATAAAGAAACATGAGGATGACACTGATGATGATGACAACGATTGTATTGCTTTTTTGCATGTCATTTTTACTAAGTTCATAAAAGCACTGAGTTACAGACTGAAATCTAAAGTCATGAAGTTATAGATTGCAAAAAGCATTCCCACAGATTCCCACTGAAAATTGTTCCTTATTCATGGAATTCTGAAATTATTTTTAATAAAAAATAACAAGTACTAGACTTATATCAGTATTTGCAAAATAAGTTTATCTCCACGCATCTCCTTCTCTTTCAGCACCTCTTCCTTCTTTTCAAAACAGTAGTACAGCTGAATGAGTCTTCACACTCACAACAGTAAAATTCCATGAAACAAATGCTAATTTTTCTTGAATGGTTCCAACAACTGAAGAAACATCCTATCTTACAGGACTAAGATTTTTTTAGGTCTACAGTGATCTTCAGGAACTGAAAAGTAAATAGTATATGCCTGCTAACTGTCCTGTTCTTGCTAGATAGGGCTGCTGGGCCTGACAGCAGTGGGGTTTTCTCATTTGATTTTTTCCAAGGCTAATGTCTATAGTACTTATGTATCTTTGTACAAGAGAATGTCTCTCATGAATGATCCATATACACAGATATGCAAAGCTGGTGGCAGCATTATCCATCGCTGACATTTTGCAGAGTTACAGAATCACAGAACTACAGAATTATGAAGATTGGAAAAGACCATTAAGATCATCTAGTCCAATCATTAACCTAACACGGAGAAGACCTTGACTAAACCATACCCCTACATCTACATGACTCTTAAATACCTCCAGGGATGGGCACTCTACCACTTCCCTGGTCAAACCATTCCAGTGCCTGATAACCCATTCAGTAAAGAAATTCTTTCTCATATCTAATCTAAACTTCCCTTGGAACAACTTAAGGCCATTTCCTCCTGTTCTACCTCTTGTTACCTGGGAGAACAGACTGACCCCCACCTGTCTATAACTTCCTTTCAGGTAGTTGTAGAGAGCGATAAGGTCTCCCCTGAGCCTCCTTTTCTCCATGCTAAACAATCCCAACTCTTTCAGCTGCTCCTCATAAGACATGTGCTCCATGTCCTTCACCAGCTTTGCTGCCCTTCTTTGGACATGCTCTAGTGCCTTGGTGTCCTTCTTGTAGTGAGGGGTCCAAAACTGAACACAGCACTCAAGATGTGGCCTCACCAGTGTCAAATACAAGGGTAGAAACACTTCCCTGGTCCTACTGGCCACACCATGCCTGATACAGACCAGGATGCCGTTGGCCTTCTTGGTCACCTGGGTACACTGCTGGCTCATGTTCAGCTGGCTATCAGTCAACACCCCCAGCTCCCTCTCTGCTGAACAGCTTTCCAGCCACTCCTTCCCAGGCCTGTAGCACTGCTGGGCATTGTTGTAGTCAAAGTGCAGAACCTGGCATTTGGCCTTACTGAAATTCATACTATTGTCTTTGACCCATCCATCTAGCCTGTCTAGATCCCTCTGCAGAGCTTCCCTACCCTCGAGCAGATCAAAATTTCCACCCAGCTTGGTGTCATCTTCAAACTTACTGAGGGTGCCCTTGACCCCCTCATCCACGTCATCAATAAAGATATTAAACAGAACTGGCCCCGGTACTAAGCCCTGGGGGACACCACTTGTGACCAGCCACCAACTGAATTTAACTCCATTTACTACCATTCTTTGGGCCCATCCATGCAGACAGCTTTTTATCCAGTGAGGCATGTGTCCATCCAAGCCACGAGCAGCCAGTTTCTCCAGGAGAATGCTGTGGGAGATGGTGTCAGAGGCTTTACTAAAGTCCAGATAGACAACATCCACAGCCTTTTTCTCACCCACTAAGCGGGTGACCATATTGTAGAAAGAGATCAGGTTTGTCAAGCAGGACCTGCCCTCCATAAACCCATGCTGAATGGGCCTGATCATCTGATTGCCCTGCATGTACTGCATGATGGTACTCAGGATGATCTGCTCCATCAGCTTCCCCAGCACCAAAGTCAAACTGACAGGCCTGTGGTTTCCCAGATCCTCCTTTCAGCCCTTCTTATAGATGGGTGTTACACTGGCTAATTTCCAATCTGCTGCGACCTCACTGGTCAGCCACAGCTGCTGAAAAATGATGGAAAGTGGCTTGATGATGATAGAAACTTATCAGTAAACATGGCTGGAGCGTCTGTGCATTACAAAGACAACTCCCAGGACATGATAAATCCCTGTTGCTATCTCAGATTTTCAATTTTAGTTTTACAATATGCATTTGATTTTAGTGCTTCTGCCTACAAGGCCTCATACAGTCTCAATTTGCATAATCCCCTGAAACCACAACAGCAAAACATTGGTTCTGCTTTGAATATCAGTAAAGGTTAAAGTTGTCCTCTTCGTCCACCAGGAACACTGGATCAGAAGTCCATACAGGTGACAGAACCCAGAAAATAATCATGGTCTACTGCCATTTTAGAAATTCCATTTTAGAAAATCTTTAGAAATTTGCTGCATTTCATATTTCTTTTAATCTGCTATGAATGACATTGGTAATACTGTGTAGACAATTACTCTTTATGCAAATGTAGGAAAGATACCCTTACTATAACTAAATTTCAAGTTGTTGGAAGTACTACATCTGGCAAGATATAACATTGCGATAGGCTCTTTTGTTTCCCTAGTAAGCAATCTTAATGTTATTTATCAGGACACTCAAAGAAAAAAATAGCTATATAAAAGCAGAGTCCTTCTGGGAATGCACTGTACAATTATGGTTTTCATTATTTTTCTGTAAGTGTATATAAAAAATGCAAAGCCCAAAACTCACAACAATTTTTCTCTCAACAGCAATTGCATTCTTTCCAGGTTACAGCCCAGGCTCCCAGGTTCTAAGCACAGTTCTGCCACTAGTTCATTTTCTAAGCTTGGGCAAGTCATGAATGTGTCTGTTTCCCTATTTAGAAAAATGAGCTTAACAACTGTCTGATACACAGATGTAATAAAATAAAGTGTTTGCTCTGCACTTTTAGATTCCCAAGTGAAAAAAATAGCATGAGAGTGAAAGATGAAAAAACTTACCATTCACATACATGGCAAACTGTTCTAAACTAAAAAAGGAACATTTCCTTGGCTTGCACAGAAAGAGAATCCAAAGACAGGCTAAAAGTCCCTTTGTCTCTTCCTAGCCCTGAACGTTGCCCAGTTGGTTCAGAGGATTTTGGTTTAGTATTTATAACATCAGTGTAGTTATATATAAACTGGACACGTAGTTGTGCCTCTTCCCCAAACGATTCTGTTTCTTTTTGCAGACATGATTTCCAATAGGTTGAGTATAGAGAAGATATCAATGCATAAATGAGTACTTCTCAGAACAATGCTAAAATTTAGGAATTAGAATTTATCTCCTTATGTTTTCAATGAATACCACTTTAGTGTAAACCAAACAATCTGTAAGCTAAACATATTACCTCAAACAATTCCATTTTTTCCCCTCCAGACGTTTCCGCAGACAAGATGTTCGACATGGAAATGCAGCCCAGCAGTGCTTTGGCCAACAGTTCATTGGTAATCTACTCACGTGTTTACAAATTGCTAGCAAATGCCTGGAGCAGAGATCCCAGACTTTGCCAAGAGTATGAGCCAGACCATGATCTCACCTGAGTTTTTTTACTAGCATATTCCTATAATACATAAGAGTCATGGGATGAGCCCATGTCATCCAGGTCTAAGAATGACTTACTTCTGATTGCAGATCAGGTATAACCCATAGTGTTAATGTATTCCTGCAGCCCTGTCATTCAGAAAAGGGATGTATCTAATGCACCTCCAGGGCTTCCAACAGAAACACAAGTGAAAAGATGGGGCAGGGATAAGAGACAAAAGGATTGCATCCAGAAATGAATATGAAATATGGCCAGGACACTCAGCCAGAACTGAAGAAACTCTATAGCACAGACATGGGCAATGTCATGTCAGAACAAAAATGTGTATTTATGGGTATTATCAAGATTTGTCTTAAAGAAACATAGATTACTGTGTCTAATGCTGTTGTCCAAACCTTGCAAAGTGATGATTTCAAACGTTGGTGTTGGGAATGGCAAAATAGAGTGAAAAGATTTATTTGGACATTGTCAGTATTTTTCAAAGTAACACACAATACATTTATAGAAGAAAAATAACAATAAAATATGAAAGGCTCTTTTAGATAGACAGACAAAGAAAAGATATTTTAGATATTAAATATTAGGTAGATATTTTATGACTGAATGCTTCATTAAAACTGAAGTCCATTTTAGAATATAGTAGATTTTGGAAAAGTATATTCCAATATGAAATACTAATTATACTTTAAGTATGAAATACAAGATAGAAAACACAATTATATCAGTCCCTGTATTTTTTAGGATGTAAAACTAATTGGTCTCAAGAAGATTCCTCACTACTATGGATTTAAATGATTTCATTAATGAGACAGAAAGTTAGATGGAAAAGCAGAACTGAGTTTTGATTAATTTCATTCATATTGCTTTTATTAGCACCCTTGGGCCAAAACTATATATTCATATATATATGTGTAGCATATAAATATGTATAATAATGGTTCGGGTATTTATGATTTTTAAGACTTTAACTTTCCAAAAGACTATGTGCTCTCATTTTTATCCCTAAAAATACTTAATTATTATATTTAAGCATGTATTGAATCTTCTTGTTTCAGTGAGCAAAAATGGAATAGATGAACTATTCATAAGAACAAGGCACAAGCAATTAGCAGTGTGTAAGGCTGAGATTTGTTTCTCTGTGTATAATCTTAGCTGAATCGTGCACAATTTGGTCCATTTATCTGTGGCCAGATCCTGTGAGTGTCTCAGATGATGGGAAAATTCACTTAGCAGTTCAGACCTTCACCAGACACTACTTTTCAGTCACTATCTGGTTAGATGTGAATTAAACTTAACTCTTAGAAGTAAATATACCTGAATATGGAGTGCAACAAGTGTTGGCAGTAACACATATTTTTAAAACATTTTTTTTCCTTCCAGGTGATGTCCTGGAGAAGACTGAGGAGCGACTTGTTTATGGAATAGAGTACAACAGCACCCTTCTGGAGTGCACCCCTCGGACCCTACAAGCAAAAGTAATCTGGTTTGTCCAGCGAGCACATGAAACTAAGAAGGAAGAGGTAAATATTCTTAAATACTAACTGTTTAACTAGAAAAAGCTGCTGTTGGAAATACTACATCTTCACTGAAAGGCTTGTCATCAGTTGCTGAAATGTACATGTGTGTCAGGGAAAATCATGTTCATACGCTCTCTTGAATTAATAGATGTGAAAATTTAATCTGGTGTTTGCATTTAGCATCTTGAACACCTATATGTAGAAATGTAGTGAAACTTGATTTAAGATTGCATAACAAAAGAGGATATAACACTTTTCTTGGAGTGTTATTGCAGAGGTAAATGTGTACACGTTACTCCCAACGTTAGTCTAGTTTAAGATCTATTCATTCTTGCTGCCTTGCCCATGACATTACAGAATCTTCTGAAAATGAGTGAGGATAGACTGTGTGTCTCTTTTACATATATTTCTCTAATATGAAAGTCCATTGTGTTACTATGTCTATTCCTCAATACCTCTCTGATACACATCAGTGTAGTTATCCCCACTTTGGAAGGATGTAGGGATAAAAGCCTCAGACTATCAAAGGATAAGGATAGTTGCCTTATTGGACAACAGCTAGACTCTACTGCAGATGTGAGACCCTAACTTAGCTACAGACATCTGCAGATCTCTGGAGTGGGATTCATCTGATAGAAAATGTGAACATTTATAATAAAAAGATCTACCTGGGAGCTAGTCAATATAGGCTGCCTTTGAAGTCAGAATAGATGGTGTTGCAGTTATAGACAGTGGTATTGCCTCGTGCTAAACTAGACAGCTTAATTTGGTCAGGTAAATAATGACTAGTAAACCACTGAATACAAAAAATAATCAGGGATTACGCTGCTTTTAAAATCTAAAATTAAGCAAGATGAATGCTATCCTCACTTCAGGCACATTTTTGCCTGAATCACAGAATCACCCAATGACAGAATGAATAGTAGGGGTTGGTAGGGATCTCTGGAGATCATATAGTCCAAGTCTCCACTAAAGCAGATTCACCTAGAAGTTTTGTCCAATTCCCAAATGGTTTTTCACACATGGCATTTTCTTACATATATTACTGGAAGTTCCTTATCTATTCATAATAATTCTTACAACTTTCAATCAGGTCTTTCACAAATGGTAGTGAATTGTGAGGTGGGGTGCATGTCCTGCTATATACACATCCCATTAGACCCTGTAGCTCAGATACTGGACACCAGAAGTAGGTATCTGAACAGTCTCTAACCTTCCAGTATGTCTTTTTACTACTAGGATGAATTTATGTTAACATTCCCCCTGAAATTTATTCCATTTTTTGTTAATAATTATATAGTCATTAGAAAACAGCAAATAAAACCAGAAAAAAGTAGAATCACAGAATGGTTTGGATTGGAAGGGACCCTTCAAGATCACCAAGTCCAAAACCCTCATCATAGGCAAGGACATCTTTAATTAGATTAGGTTGCTCAGAACCCCAGCCAACCTGATCTTGAATATTTCTAGAGATGGGGAATCTACAACCTCTGTGAGCAACCTGTGCCAGCGTCTCACCAATGTCATTGTCAAAAATTTCTACTTTATGTCCAGTCTGAATCTATTCTCTTTCAGTTTAAAATTATTAGTCCCTGTCCTATCACTACTGGTCACAGTAAAAAGTCTTCTTTATAAGCCCTCTTTATACATTGAAAGGCCACAATAAGGTCTCCCAGGAGACTTCTCTAGGCTGAACAACCCCAGCTGTCTCAGCCTTTCTTCTTAAAAGAAGTGTTCCAGCCCTCTGGTTATTTTTGTGGCCCTTCTCTAGTCCCACTCTAATAGGCCCACATCTTTCTTGTACCGAGGACTCCGGAGCTGGACACAGTATGCTAAATGAGGTCTCATGTGAGCAGAGTAGCAGGGGAGAATTGCCTTCCTCAACCCACTGGTAACGATGCAGCCCAGGATGTGATTGGCTTTGTGGGATGCAAGTGGACATGGCCAGCTCTCATCCTATTTTTTTATCCACCAGCATCCCCAAGTCCTTCTCCCCAATTCATTCATCACCCAGTATTTCTGCATAATATTCATCACCTTACTGTTAAACAGAAAGATGAGGATTCCATTCTCCTGGGCATTTCTGCTCAGTGCTCCCCGCTTGCTAGCATCTGTGAATGCCTCATAATTAATAACCTATCTCTGAGGACCTGTAGGGGGAACTCAAACACCGAACACCAAACTCAAAGCTGGTCCTGCAGTTAGATGCACAAATTCCTATGAGTGTTGACTCAAAAACATTTGTATAAGAGAATTACGGGGACATTTATTGCAGATAATTTTATTGCAAATGCTCATTTGTTTTGCATCAAGTAGTAGTTTATTTGCATGTTTCAACCTTATTTCCCTTTGTGATTTAGCCATGAGTGACTAAACCATGCAGGGAGAACAGGAAACTTACCTGCTCCACTATCTGTTCTTCCATCCTTGCCAGATTCTCTAAACCACTTTCCTTTTACAGCTCAGTCTCTTCTTTACTTACAGTAAATATTTTTATTACTTAAAAACTGTGAATTAAAGGATTGTAGATCTCTAATCTTCCTCTCAAAATTTTATATTATATTAATGAAAGTATAGTTCAGAAGTAATTGCAATTAATAGTAAAGGCCTATGCTCTATATTGGCATCAATTTGTTTTTCAGGTGAAGACAGATGACAGAATAATCAAAATGGACATTGGCCTCTTATTCCTGAAGCTGCATCGGCTTGATGCAGGGACCTATTTTTGTCAGACAGTGGAACATAGCATTGTTCACACTGTCAGGAAAATCACCCTGGAAATAGTTGAGGAAGAACGTGTAGATGAAATGTTCAATAAAGACTATGAGGAGGAGATACCTCACAAAATGCCATGCCCAATGCAGAGCAGTATACCTCAGGCATCAAAGCCATGGTACAAGGAATTTCTTCAACTAATAGGTTACAGCAACTTCCAGAGGGTGGAAGAATACTGTGAAAAAGTGTGGTGTACAGATAAGAGGAGAAAAAAGCTGAAAATGTCTCCATCTAAGTGGAAATATGCCAATCCTCAGGAAAAGAAAGCAAGAATCAGGCCAGAGCACTACCGGCTGCCCAGGAACATAGCTGACTCTTGATGGACAAAATCCATCCACTATTTCTGGGCAAAATATTGTTTGGACTGAAGTAAGAGGGAGAAATCAGTCTTGGTTTTGGTAAATGACCCATGTTTATATACATAAAATATTGGGACTGAAGACAAAAATGCTATGGTAAGTTATGCTGTACTCTCATGATGACTGTTTAGAAACATTCTAAACAAAATCTTCTAACTCTCTGATTCTAAGTAGGTCAATGCAATCAGAGTTTTGTATTAGGGAGGACATGACAATCTTCAGACTTTGAGTGCTTGAATCAGGTTCCTACGTGGACCATGCTTGCGCTGTATATTGTTGCACATGACAGCATATTTAAGAAACTCAAATAGCTAAACATTCACAAGTGGGTGAAAAATATAACACATATCTTTTGTTTGTTTCACAAATTTCTCATGCTTCTGAAAGTGGCACATCTTAAGAGCTTTCCTTCTGATTGTGACCTGTCTGAATTTATCACTGAGAACAATGAGTTGTTTTAATACAGTGTACTGCTATTTCTAAAGATCGTGAAGGGAAATCCTTTTTAATATCCACCATTTTTTTCATCTTATTGGTCATCTATGAAGTGCAATGTGCTCTCACAGATAAATTATATTGCCTAGTAACTTGATGTAAGTCAAATGCATGCTGGGAACACAAATAGAATGAATTTTTCAATATATCTATATAAGAAGTTGGAATTATGATTTAGACAGAAAACGAAATCTATCTTGTCTCTAGTAATGGCCATTGTTTTAGTAATACACGAATTAAGGGAGTGCCCTCTTGTGGCAGAACAAAGCAAAATCCGATATTACCATCTATTTTCTCAAGAAGTATATATAGTGAGGAGGTATTACCCAGATCCACAAGCCAGTTTGTTTACCACACACACTTCTAGTCTCCATGTCCTAAATCCACAGATGTAGAAGGCAGTGCTGGAAGTCATTTATACTGGAAAGGCAGCATTTAAAGAAAGTAATGCTTTATGTTGTTAATGTGCTTTTGGGGTAAAATGCAGTCATAACAAGTTAGAATGTAGATTAAAACAAGAACAGCATTATGCAGCTGTGTTTCCCTAGTTTCAGGGTATGCTCCAGGTAAATCTTTTCCTCATATGTGATCTCTGGTCAAAAGGCTTGCTATGCTGCTCTTGTGAGTGATACCAGGAGAGGAGATCCAAAGAATTAAGTCACTTACAATCTAGACTTTCTTTAAGTACCAGAAACCAGATGCAGAAAAGCTAACATCTCACTGCTTGAGAAATCTGGTATTACAATATGAATTGATTTGTTTAATTTTTAATGGAAAATTAAGGGAAAAAAAAAAAAAGGGGAAGTTATAAACACAAATGAAGCACAAATGTGTTAACTCTGGAAATGAGAACCTGATACCTATAGGGAAGATAGCCAAGCTGATACAGATTAAGAAAATACACTAAGAAAATACACAAGAGATTCACCAGCCACACAGAGTTTCATATGAAGCTTCAACTTTTAATCAGGAAATAGAATTTAGACTTAGTGTCAATTAACAGCCTGGATAACCAAGATTTACTGTGTTAACAAATGCAGCAAACAGGCTGTGTGTGAGAAGATCTCAAAGTTGCTGGCGTGACCAGCGATCTTTGCTGTGCCCCTCTGCGAAGAGATACTGTCCTGGTGTTTGAAAGGAGCCCATGGGCACACTGTCAGCAACTGGAGTATGAAGAAAACAGGGTTTCACCTTGTGTCCATGTGACAGCACATAAATTTTCCCATTAGCCAGCTGTGTTAAGGAAAGCAATTTATCTGAGATTCTGCACTTCGTTTAGCAAGCATGCCTGTCTAAGAAGCTGGATGGGACACTATGTGCAGCCTTGCATGAATTCACACAGTTGCTAAATTTAATCTCATACAAGAGGCTGGATAAATTCACTTTTCTGTGACAGTTTAATGGAACTTAGTTGCAGTTAGGATCCTCTGTTTCCAGTTATATGGAAAGTGCTAACACTGGCAGCTGTGGCAGAGAGAACATACACAGAAGCATCCCTGAATTATATTTAATCTCCTATACAATCCTTACTGGCATCCTTGACAGAAAAGTGTTAAACTGAAATCCTTTTCTGATGAATTATAGAATCCACTTCTTTTCAACAGTAATGGGAGTTATACTTACTTTTTTTCTGATTCATTTGCTAGTACCTAGTGCCAAATGTACCATTAATGGGCTATTAGAAAGGAATAACATCATCTCAGCCTGACAGAACAAATACAACTTTGTATCACATTCTCAAGATTTCAGGTGGAAATTGTGTGATATGCAAATCAGGATTCCTGATTTAATATGAGAGTGTGTATTAGCTCCTCATCTTTGTAGTGGTTACATGTGGAGAATTGCATTAATTTTTTTTTTACCTTTTAAAATTTAAATTTCTAGCTCACACCTTGCTACTCTCATGGTTGCAATGCCTGTGAGAATTCAGAACTACAAGGTCTTCTTCAAAGAGTGCTATGACATCTGTGGAAGAAGAGAAAGAGTGACAATGTATTTTGGAAGGATACGCACAAATGTGCTTGTACACAGACAATGTTATTTAAAATGATTCTTTGTATATTTGGGGGGCATTGTCTGCTTCTTTTGATTATGAGTTTGATGTATTTTGTATGTGCATGAAGTCGTCAAATTACAAATATAAATAAGAACGATATTTGGCTGAAATCATCTGTATTCTGTCTCATAATTGATTTTCACCAGACAACATAATTATGTGGAAATCACTAGTCACACATTGTTATTTACAGATGCCCTTCACCATGCATTTTATGAGCCACATATACCAAGACAGAGGGATGTTAATATACAGTTGCCAAGTGGGAAACTGCAGCACAGGGTAATGAGTAGGTTTGGTCTGTTAATGTCAGGTAAATTTGAGAAAGCTATGATTAGAGCATCACCTGCTGCATGACTGTATTTTGAGAGTGAAATGCAGTCACTTAAACTCAGAAGATTCTAACTGATAGAAATTTGCCGAGAAACAGCAATTTGAATAAAGCTTTGAACTCTGTGCTGCTTCCTGTTCAGGGATGCCAGATCACTTGCACTAAGCACTTACTTTACTTTGTTCTTGCTATTTTGCTGTCGGTGAGATTTTCACTTTTTACAAGCTAGTGTCCTCAGATTCTGTTGGGATATCAAGACAGGAGAGCACTAGCCTGCTATGAAATTCCTGGGTTATATCTCTCAAAATAGTCTTTTAGGATTTACACAAACTTTTTGTAGCATGAAGGAGAACTCTTTATGTAGGCAAGAGAGAAAGATAATTGCTATACACCCAGGTACCTGAATAGTAGAGTTGACAATAATTTTTGAAGTGCTTAAATTAACATAACTTAACATAGTTATAGAATTTCCCTTGTTCTTTTTTTTTTTTTTTTTTTTTTTCATTTGTGGAGGGGGGAAATAAATTTTCTTTTCTCATGAAAAAAAAGTTAGTCAGTAGGTTTCTCTTTTTAAAAAGTCCATTAATCTCCTTAGTCTATCTTGGAGCAGTGAAGCTGAAGTTATTTATGCAACTTTAGGTCTCTGGGTACAGAAGGTACAAATGCCTCTGAAAGCTGTACTGTCCAGATAAGAGGGACTGAAAATGAGCTTTTCTACATCTCTATCCTAGCAGGGTGTTCCTATCAGCCCTGGAATCCTATTCAGTTCACCAAATTACTGCCTTTAAAAGAGAATTTATGTCCAGTTAACACAAGTATTTATCGTAAATGAAGACATGTCTTGCCTTTCATTGATATTTACTTTCTCCAATACTACTGAGTGATTTTTTGGTAAGTTTTAATATTTTCAGGAAATAAGTTATCTAACTATAGACAGAAAAATGACAGACCCAGCAATGTCAAGTAAAGCTACTAGTAGCAACATTTTACAGTGATGCGCACTTTTCTGAACAAATTTACCAGACATCATCCTAATCCATCACCATAATCCCATTTCACAAAACAACTTTATCCCTTTGAAATATGACTCTGAAGGACCAGGAAATACATTGTTAAGCCTTTGCACATATGCATTCATAAGTTGCTGAAGTGAGAGGTGCACAACTGAGCATAGTTGAATGTAGTTGGAGCACAGGAGCCTTAGCTGCCCAGTTCCTAGATTTCCTGAGATCCTTATCCATAGATAGAAAGAGCAGATTTAATTGCGGGAGGAGAAGGCTGCATCTGTGAATGGGTTGGTGAGTCACAGATGCTGTTTCAGAACATCTGTGTGCTAAAGAGCCATTGTAAGTTGTTTCAGTAGACTTCCTCAAATGCAATACTCAGCAAACTCCACTGAAACAAAGCATCTCATTACTTGTGATGTCAGTTAATTCAACTGCAGAATTTCATGCCTTTAAAAGCCTTTTTACACATCTTTGAAAAGTCACATTTGAAGAAATATAGTCTAGGATTACATTTAATGTAAGTGCATTTGTATAAATTATGAATTCTCAGAATATCTCTAGTCAGTTTGAGCATATCCAACAAAATCACACATCGCCCATGATGATTTTTTTATCACGCTGAAGAATCACAGTCACCCAGTGCCCTCAATATGGTTTTCAAGCCTGTCTGTGAATGCACATAATGATGTTCATCATCACCACTATCATAAGCTGCAGCAGCTGTAACTCACTGTCTTTTTTCTTTTTTTTTAGAATCATTAGGGTTGGAAAGGACCTCTAGGATCATCAAGTCCAACTTTCATCCTAACATCCATCTATCCATTAGACCATAGGCTGACAGGCCTGTAGTTCCCCAGATCCTCCTTCCTGCCCTGTTTGTAGATGGGTGTCACATTGCCAAGTCTCCAGTCATCTGGGACTTCCCCAGGTGACCAGGATTGCTGATAAATGATGGAGAGACGGTTGGCAAGCAGTTCCTCCACCAGTTCCCTCAGCACCCTTGGGTGGATCCCATCCATCCCCATAGTTTTATGGGTGTCCAGTTGACTTAGCAGGTCTTTCACTACTATTTCCTGGCTTGTGAGGGGATTATTCTGATCTCCATCCCTATCTTTCAGCTCAGGGGACTGAATGCCATGAGGACAACTGGTCTGACTATTAAAGACTGAGGCAAAGAAGGCATTAAGTACCTCAGCTTGCCCTTGGTAACAATGTTCCCCCTCACATCCAATGAAGGGTGGAAATTCTCCCTGGTTCTTTTTTTGTTGTTTATATATTTGTAAAACAACTTCTTATTATCTCTTGCAGCTGTGGCCAGGCTAAATTCTATCTGAGCTTTTGCCTCTCTAACGTTCTTTCTACATGACCTAACTAAATCCGTATACTCTTTCTGAGTAGCCTGCCCCTTCTTTCAAAGGTGGTAGACTCTCCTCTTTCTCCTAAGTCCCAGCAAAAGC
>JANHGN010015028.1:0-10269 GCA_024605025.1 Megaceryle maxima | reverse complement strand
GGTTTTGTTTGCTTTTGCTTTTTACAAAAAGTGACAACATTGGAGACTTGCCAATGACCTCCGTGACCTAGAGTAGATGACCTAAATTTAAGGGGGGGGGTTGGGGGGGATAAAAAAAAAGAAGTTTAAAGATTAAAAAACATTTTTTTTCCTGGAAAACACTCTGAAAAACAGGGCAGAGAGTTGCTATCTATGATCGGGTTTCGTTTCAATGGGAGTCAAAGGTGCTTCGTAACTGAAGCGAGAACATCTGAGTTCAGCTGCTTATGCTGAATGTCATGTAGGAACAGGTGTTAATAAAAGTGCCACCATCGTCACTGAAGTCATCGTGGCCATTAAACTGTGGACCTGAGCTGCCAGGGGAAGTCCCGGGGCTGTTGGAATCGATCCCGCCGCTCTGCGGGGGTCTCCAGGAGGCCCATATTGCGCTAGAGCAAGTGCTCCTTTGTTTCATGAAGAAATGGTTCTGACCTTCCTCACGGTCAGCACCAAGATGGGCTTATGCTGGGAGATAAATGACCTTTATTAACTTCAATTTGGTTTAGAAATCACTTTTTAAACCCACCAAGCCTCTCCCTTCTATATCTTATAAAGCCATTTACCCCAGGAAATTACGTAACAAGACTTCAGAGGGTCGTGAGGATAAATCCCTTCACAAATATCCATAAGCTACATGGATACAGGTTCTTCCAGAGTCTGTGAGCCCCTCTGCTCCCAGTCTTGGGTTCTGCTTTTCAGCTTTACTCTCTGGTTTTCATTTTCCTGCTATATTTTTCAGTTTCTCTACTGTAGGACCTGAATTTCCTTTCCTGCAGCTTCTCTGGCCAAGTTTGTTCTCCGTTCTCTCCTTCTAGGGACCAGACTTTTGTGGATGGAAATAGACCGGATGGCTGTTTATTCCAAAAGTGCTTAATCCCTGCTGCACCTCCTACAGCTTTTAGCATTAAAATTAATTTCTCAACAAGAGGTAAACCAGTGATTTCTAACCCTTGCAACATTCCTCTTTACATAAAAAAAAAAGAACATAAAAGTTAGCCCAGTCATGAGTCATATCTGAAAAATGTTGCTTCGGTAAGCCCTTAAATATGGGCTAAGAGGGTATAAATTTATAATATACAAGCACATAATTGAGGGGATTTATTGTCAGGACCAAAAGAAACAAGAGTCTAAGAACATGCATTTGGGAGATGAATAAGATATTTTCCATTTGTCACTAGGACTGAGGTCAATAATATCCATTTTAAAACAACCCAGCAGGCTAAATGAGGTGAAAACTGTCACAGTGAAAGACTAATGGGCTATTAAATCCATCTCGCTTCACTACTGATGAGCACACAAAATTAATCCTGGGATTAGGTATCTCAGATCTGTGGTGATCGGCCAGAGGCTTTCTTCATCATGTGCTTCTGTTTTCTTCTTGTAAAACTAAGAAAAAAGTATATCCATTGATAAAAACCCCCAGTAAATAATTTCAATTACTGAATTTTAGCTGTTTAGAAAGTTGTTCAGAAGAGCGAGCAGCTTCTGCATTACCTGAATTGTGCTTCCAGTTGTTAGCTAAGCCCTGTGCTCTCATGGCTGGACTGAAACTACTGGTGACCCTGCGAGCCTGTTGTGCATAAGATTATGATTGTTTTACTACCTTCAGATTTACAAGTCCCTTCAGGCACCCTGCTCTTCAGAGCAGATTTGTACTTGTTTTTCAGCGGGGGATTTTTGAGCACAGGATTGTCCCAGCTCACAGTGCAATCTGACCTAGTTTAGCAGGAAGTTTTCATGGCCGGGGGGATATTTCAACTTCTTCCAAAGCTATGGGCATTCTCCATTTTCAGTGAGAAATTCTGATAGCCAAGGAGCTGTTATTCCCCTCCTGCTTTCTAGCTTGGTCAGTGATGTTGAAAGGTTATCAGTATTTCAACCTTGCCCCTTTATTTGACGCATTTCTTGAATTTCCATGGTGCCTGAAGAGTATGAGATCGTATTGCCACTTGTGATCACCACCCAACGTGCCTACGTACAGTTGCAGGGAAGGCAGAGCATCTGTCATAGGAATATCTTGTACGTGAGGTGAGTTGGTTTTATTTTGAAGTTTTTAAGTTCATCTTTAGAGAACCTTTATTTTTAGGGAAATGCTCTCCCGGCTGTCTGAGCAGCAACAACTTAATTTTCACATTAAAGTTTAGGTAATTTATTCTTGCACCTATGAATGAGATTTGAATCTAAAGCCAAGTGTATTTTCAGGTTCAGTTCTTCAGTACCTTTCCCTCTCAATGACGGGCATTTCCTGCCTGTTTTCTGTAAAACTCCCATGGGAACGAAGAGAGGCCTTTGTTCCTTTCCACTAATGAATCTAAATTATTGATTATTCAGTCTAATTTGTGGAGACTGCTGTTGGTTAGTACTGTCTTAGAGCTGCCTGACACGTGGCAAAATCAATGACAGGTAATTTGACAAGTGTCTTCGGGGA
Organism: Megaceryle maxima; assembly: GCA_024605025.1. Taxonomy (NCBI): domain Eukaryota; kingdom Metazoa; phylum Chordata; class Aves; order Coraciiformes; family Cerylidae; genus Megaceryle; species Megaceryle maxima. The sequence continues at coordinate 7,802 of JANHGN010015028.1, read as the reverse complement.
GGGAAACACAATATCCAAACAGTTGGAAGAAGTAGTATTTTCTACCAGTGTTCTTTTATTTGCCCATGCTTTACAAAGCTCAGATACTTTCCTTCAGACTTCCCTAACATTTCAGTTCTTTTAATAAACATCACTTGAGGGCTGATTTGGGGAGCACTAGGGCAGAATTAACTGTTCTGAGCAGGAGTCTTTCAGCACTCGTGGTTATCCTGAGGGCGGTGTTCAAAACTGGACACTGCACACAGAAACCAGGGCCAAAGCTTCTAATTCTCTTAAGTCAGCCTGAAGATAGAAGGCATGAAAAGGGCCAGAAAGGAAGCAAATGTGGGCTGAGTCTAGGATGCCAAGACTAGCCAAAAATTACCTGTCATGCGCTCTGTTATCTGAAACACTGAGATGACAGATCAGTGACTCCTGTAGAGTAGTGTTGAGTCTTACCTGTAATGAAAGAGTGTTGTACACTGCACCAATGAAAGCAACAAGTACCCGAATAATGAAAAGTCATGGAAACATCCGTATGGATTTGAAGTGGGATGAACAAGAACAGTATCTTAGAGCGGTGGAGATGGATGTGATAAAATAGGGCAATTTGGGAAACAGAGCTTTCAGATGTCAGATCTTCAAAGAGAACAACTAAAAGAAGCAATGTGATGCTGAATATGAGAGAATTTAGTCATCCTCTATCTGAAATAAAATATTTTAGAATAAATATTTCAGAAATGACTACCAGAGGAAACCTGATCCTTCAAATTCAGTACAATATTTATCGTTAGTGGGATTTTAAAATCTGAGCTACTGCCACCAAGATTTTTTCCATTAGTCCCTGGGAATGTGGCCTGCCCAAGTGGCAGAGAGAAGGGCTTTATGGTTGGTGATATTCACAGGTGAAAAGAGCACTAGCAATATGCACAACAAACAAAACAAACAACCCCCCCAGCCCCCCAGAGAACGTAGCACAGGCTGGTGCAGTTGCGGTTAATGGATGCAGATAATCCCCCAGTATCTGCACTTATCCTCTTAAGGGAGGTTTCTGCAGGAGACACCTAATCTCTGTCCATCCATGGGAAAAATACTGCTAAAACCAGCAGCATTTGAGCACTTTACAGGTCATTTAGCTTGTAAGGAAAAAGACAACCCCTCAAATTGTGGTTTAGAAGAATTAATTGCCCAAGGCAAGTGAACCCCCTGACTCGAAGGCCTCTCGTACATTCAGCCACACAGCTGGAGCACCTGAACTTTCTTGCATAGGACTGACTTGTGTCACCATTGCCAGTTTAAAGAACTTCCATTTGAAACAACCCCCCAAAACATACAGAAATTAGTGATTAAGGCACGGTGGGCATAGTAATATTCCACATACTGTGTTTTGGGACCTGGAAAAGGGTTATGTGTGCACAACACTACTACAGCCTGATGAGAGCAAAACCTTGTTTGGGTTTGGTTTTCCAGTTTGGTTTGTTAGGAGTTAATGGAAGCGAATGACTAAATACTCAGAAAGAGCCCAGAGAATGAACAATTTGGGATGATGCCCACTCAGAGTCATTAGACAGCAGCATCCCACCGACAGAAACACAGGAAAATGAGAAACACAGCCCCTGATGTGCAAGAGATTTTTAAAGCGATGAAAAAAAAAAAAACTAAACCAAGTTTCTCCAGACTACCAGGGATGAGGAAAATTGGCAGGGAAAAGGAACCTGACAGTTAATAAATCATCACAAATACGGAAACAAAAATATTACAGACACTATTAGGTCAGCATAGTATTTCTTACAGCTTAGGACCTTCAATCAAGTCTCTTGTAATTGCTGGATTACAAGGGTTGGCACTGTTAGTAGTATTTCCATAGAGCTCTCCAAGCTCCTCCTGGCTTTCCCCAATTACAAAGCTCCACTTTATGAATATGTGCATGTGTGTGGGGGGGGGATTGCATCCTGCTCCTCTTTGTGTGGTGTTATCTCAGACCTCTCTACCACTCAAGGTCCAGCTTTCCAGTGTTTCAGGCTCAATGTATTCATGGCCAACTTACAAATATCGCCTTGACACCAGAACCTCCTTCCAGAACAACGTACCCTTGTGCGCACAGATAACTGCCAACCGAAACACCGGTGTGTGCAGGCAAGAGATAGAGGTGGCACAGGCCTGGCCATGACAATCGGCCACCAGCTACCACTTGGTGCTGCTCAGCTGGCTTGGGGTGCCAGCCACAGCTTTGGTAGCTCAGGGCAATGAGAGTAATTGCTCCAAAACACAGCAATTTCAGCAAGGTAATGATTAACAGTGAAAGGTTTCATAGCAGTTAATGGAACGTTTCCGTCGTTACTCACCCAGACGTTTGCTCTTGTTTTGCACTCCTACTCTTTCTGTCCCTGGCAGCAATCGTGGTACAACCTGCCTGTCAAAGGGCTTCATTCTTTCCCTTTCACCCTCACTATCAACACAGCACCTGAACAGTCGATGGCTTTTGAGAATAGTGCCCACATCTGGGCTTTGCCCCAAGGCAGGGGCTGTTCCCTTTCCTTGCTAGAGCCTCTCGGTGTTGCCAGGTAGCAGCCTTGACTGCCCTCAGTCCTCTCTGCGGCCAGTTCCGCTCCCTCATACGATGAAATCCAGACACCTTTTTGCCAGTGCCAGCTCTTTGGAGGGACATCTTTGTGTTGCAAGGATGTGGTGTTTTGCTTCAAAAATGGAATTTATGCCAAAGGATGGAAAGAATTCCTTGCAGGGCTCAAAAAGAACCTGGTAAAAGTCAGACAGCTCAGCAGTGGATTCCGCCACTAGCAGCAAATCCCTTTGGCAACAATGGGAATTTTTCTCTAGAGGAAAATTGTGAAGCTTATTCCAAATGTTATCTTTTTTTTTTTTTTTTTTTTTTTTTTTTTTTTTTTTAATCTAGTCCCTGATGTTTTTGGTTTTTAGGAAACTATGATTTTAGTGCTCCCATCAAGGAAAAAAATGTTCAAACTTGTTATTTTTAAATTACCTGGTTTTATCTCTTGTGAGGTCATGAGATCAACCAAATTCAATCTGACCCATGAGCGTCTCCTAAACACTCGATCTTACAGCCAAGCTCGCAGCAGGCGGTTCAAATACCCAATTAAGGAGTTCAACAAGAATCTTTCCAAGAAACAAACCATGAAATAAATTACCTACCTCTGAAACCTGGGAACGACCAACGGCTTTGCCACTGGTCAAGGCTTCCATGAACTTCGGCAGCCTGCCAGTGCCCACGCGGCACACAGATCGAATCATGGAAATTAGCACCAGCCTCACGGGCAGGGACCTCATGCCTGGAGTCACCGGATGGCGAGTGACAGCGCAGCTTCCTGGCAGCTGGGACAAAAATGGGCAGTGCCCAGGTCCTGAAGTGAAGCTGTATGGGCACGTGCGCCTAGCGTAGACTCATCCTCAAGTGATTGCACAACGACCATGGCTGTTTACTGACCCACTGGTGACTGCTTTGTCTTGCTGAATTTCTCAGCAATCTTGTAGATGAGCTGGACTGCTAAACACACAAAACTAGTGCCAGCAGATCAGCGGGGTTGGTCTGGAAAGACAAAACCAACTTTTAAGGATGCATCTCTCAATATTAAAACAGTTTAAGGTTTACCACAGCACCTGGGGAAGTTAAGGACAAGAGAGAGCAGGGCTCCGCTAACATTTCTGTGATGCACCATCCCTCTCCCCCTGCCCTGCAAAGAATGACAAGACAGCTTTTGATGTCTTGAATTCTTCACAGCTTTTAATAGCAATGTAACACTGGAGCAGCTTATCTAAATTTATCATATATCATAAAATCCCAGAGAGTTTGGTATGAGAAATTTCAGTAAAAGCTTTAACTTTCCACTAGCAATTTCAAGCTCTGAATTAACATGGAGATAACTGTAAAGTGATTGTACTTTATTAATCTCCTGCCTTTGAGTCACAGCAACAATTAACATAAGAGTGACTCCTAGACTTTTTTTTCCCTACTGAGAAAATTACAGCAAAGTAGCTGGATATTGGAACCAGAAGCAGCTGAGAACAAGGAGATACTACAGAATGTGCAGTCACACCACTGAACAGCTCAAGCAAAAACACGTGCTGAGGAAAAAATGTGGTTTGAGGTGGGAACAACCCCTGTGAAATGTAAATGCGCTTGTATGCAGCACCTGGGTTAGAACCAAGGCAGGCGGCTTACCAAGTGCTTCTCAGACAACAAAACCATCCTGGAATGTCATCAACAATGTTTCTAGTAGAAGAAAAGCTGCTGTTTTCACCAGACTTTGTACAGTTCTGTTAATGTAATCAATCTTTAATGCCACTTTGATACTTTTGATGGCTTACTGACCCAGGAAAGAAAAAATAAAGAAAAAAAAAAGAAATTATTAGCCTGAAGTATGTAAATGATCCCACTACAACAGTAGATCCTTAAATACATGCTTGAGTGCCAGAAGGTGAAGCACAGACACCTTATAAAGTACTTTTTAGTCCTTTGGAAGCTTGAAAATAGGACATATTTTCTTATGAAACCTCCTTTTCCACTCACACCTCTATAAAAACCCAGTCCTTGCTTCCCACGTCCCCAAACTGTCTTTCCGTGTGAGCTCAAGACATTCCATACATGTAATACACAATGGATGGAGTTTTCTTGCCTTACTGAGGTGGTTTTTTTTCATCACGCTGTTCAGTAATCCCCTTCTCCCAGGACTTATGCCCATATTCCAAACTGCAAAGCCACTGTAAGCAGGTCTTAAATAATCTTTTAAGGTAAACTGCCAGAAAAATTGTTATTTTCCTCCCTTGCAAAATACGTAAATATGTACATAAAATATAATACATCAAACTTGGGATGTGGGAAAAAAACCCTGAACCAAACAACAAAGCGCCTTCGCTATTGTCCTTTTAAAATAGGTAAAGGTGGTTTGGTTTCCTCTGGAAACCAAAAATAGCACGAGTCATTTCTGTCCTCCTTGCAGCTTTTGCTGTTATTCCCCTGGAATATGGTGACCTTATTGGCTTTGCTTATGTAAGCGATACTACGTTGCCTGGCTGCCCTTTTGCGCTTGGGACGAGCAATTTTACACGTTTGCTATCAGACCGATCTTCCTGCTCTCCTTTCCACAGTTGAGCTTTTCCCCTGTGCCACCTCCCACGGGGGACTGCAGCAGAAGGGCCTGGCTGCCCTTACTGAGCTGCGCCAGTGGTTTCAGGCATGCAAGACCTGGGTGACACTGAGCACCAGGGACGTGCAAGAACATCTGGCAGATGGTTCTTTGCTTGTACCTCAGTTTCCACCCCACAGAGCAGAGCCAGAGCCCGGCACAGGGATGTCCCCCTGGTGCTGGAGCACAGATCTGCCTGGCAGCCCCAGCTCATGACCTGCGCTGATGAGAGTCCTTCACCCAAACCCATTGCAGGGCCGATGGCAGCGGACACACAGTGTTACCGACAGCCACGTCAAACCCATCTGGTTGTTACCAACAGTTATGTCAAACCCCTCTGGCTGTTACCAACAGTCAAGGCGAATCTGTCTGAGCAGCCGCCACTTCTCTTTTTCCCCCTCGATTAGTGAGGGCACGTTGATCTGTTGTTTTGGGTTGTTTTTTTCCCCAGCCAGCGCTCACAACAAGAGAATACGGCAGAAACTCTTTCTTAACCACTGCCCCATGTTCAGCTCCCACCTGTCTTCTGTTGGTGCCTTTGTCCCAGTTTATTGTAAGGTTCTCATTTAATTTTAAGGGAAAATATTCCAAAAAAAGTCACAGTTCCTCTCCTCCGTTGTCTCCTGGGACACTTAACGGCATTTCCGTGACAGTGAACAGGAATGTCATGCAGCTACCCCAGCTCTTCCCACATGACATCCCATTTACCTGCAGTCACATTAGAACAGCTACAGATGGTGCAAACAAAACACATACCAGTTTCACCGAGTCGCCCAGACCGCTTCAAAAGGAGGTATGCGGACTGAACACAAAAGTACCAAGAAGAGAAAAAAAGAAGAAAAAAGAGAAGGCTGTAGCTTATCTAGCGCCTATTGTTCAACCACATTCCCTTATTTCTTTGGGTTGAGGCCTTCATAATCCATATTTTCACTTATTACTCATTTTGTAATAGAGAAATGTTATCGGGTGTTAAAATTAACCCCCCACCCTCTTCCAGAGCACGCTCCAACAACAAAAAGTACCGCACGCAGCCAAGAAAACCCTTGTGTGAGCCCGAACGCCTCCAAAGTGACTTGTGTGCCTTGCTTTTGGTTTTAAATTGGGTCACCAATGGCATTGGTACCATTGGCATCGTGTTTGATGTTTTCACAAAGTCAAAGGTAAATAAAGCCAGCTGCAGTCCAAGGAGTGGTGTTGCAGAGGTAATTCATCTTGGGAGGCAGCCCCTCGACCCAATACCCTGCGAGGCATTCACGTGGCCTTCATCTATACGTCGAGATTCTGTTCCACATTATTGAATGGCATTAAAGACGGTCTCCTGGGAGGTATGGGAAAACAACTTGGGCCAGAGGCAAGAATTGAGGACGAGGTAATTCTGGGATGTTCAGGAAAATGAGCAAATATTAAACATGGTAACAAAAGGAAAAGACTTTATTTTAATACCGTATTTCATTTGAGAGCTCCAAGCTCTGCAGCTCAGAAAACCAAACTGGGCTTTGGTTTCCTAACCGCATCCGTATTCAGCACGGAAGCCAATCCTTCTGGACAGCAAGCAGAAATGTCTTTTATCAGCTAGTTTCTGCTGATGGCCTTGGCCGCTGCCACTCCTGGCTTGGGCTTCGAGTAATCCCAGGGCCTCCTGTTCTCTGTGTAGCCATACAGCTTCCGCAACGCCACGCGGGCCGCTTCTTCCTCTGCCGTGAGCACTGTTTCACCAGGACCTTCAGCTATAATCTTCTTATCGCTTGGGGAAGAAAAGAAGAAGAAAAAAAAAAAAAAAAAAAAAATCAACAACTTCTCCATCGTGGAATCCTGAGGAGTACTGAGTGTCATGAACAAGGGCTGCTGGATTGGTTTTAACCCCACATCCGTGAATACCAAGGGTAATTTCTATACATACACGTACAAATGTAAACATTTCCTGCAGAGATAAGTGACTGTACATTCAACAATGGAACCTCAAATCGGAAACATGCCCATTTCCTGGAAGAGCATGACTCTGGGCGGTTGGATTCCTAACAAACCACGGAGTCTTTACAGCTTGTCAGCCCTGGTAAAAATACTCAAGCTTGTTACTCCGCTCAGCTTCAACAAAGCTGAAATAGCTGATTTGATATGGAACCTCCTCTTCTGTAGCAAGTTGGCCAAAGAGCACAAGTAGAAAACTAAAAGACCATCCTCCCCTCTCCCCCAGCTTAAATCCACTTCCCTTTAAATGAACAGGGCACTCACCAGTACAACCCAACAAAGTACAGCGGCAGAACCGTGCTGACTCCCAGCTGCCTGGTGATCCTTGGCTCTGGAGCGGAGATGTTCCTCTTGGCCAGCTCCTCCACGAGTAAGCCCATCGGATTTACCACTTCCCAAACTTCAAACAGGTCTTTTCCGATCAGCTCGGGAATTAAAAAATCCTAAACAGGAATATTTAGAAGTTACAGTTAATGGGAAAAGCAACGAAGGCTCTAGCTCCAGAAGTACATGATTTTACTTGCCCAGCCTGTGCTTCTTAATGAAAAAAGACCCAACAACAACAAAAGAACTAAAAACCCCACAACCCCAAACCACCCCCCCCCAAAAAACCCACTGTTAAACGCCCCCATCACACGTATTATCCAACTTCTGCCCAACCCCTCCCGATCACTCGCCCCCCACACCCACAAC
>JANHGN010015026.1:17999-63264 GCA_024605025.1 Megaceryle maxima | reverse complement strand
ATTTATTATTATTTATCTTATTATTAAACCATCTTAATACAATAGTCAATTTAATTTAAAAGCCATGCCAAACATATTAAAATTTGTATATAAATTTTGTATCCTAAGTTGGGCTGGAGACTCCGTACTGGGATTTTATCCATCACTGTCCACAGGAGAGCCACCATCAAGAATGTGTGACCTGACGAGTTAGATTTCAGAGGCGTATGTGGCAGGTGGATGAAAGCTTTTTGCCTTTTTCAGTCTATGCATCCTTCTTCAAATCCCAGTGCTCTTTTGGTGCTGCATCTTTCTGTCATGTGGACTTCAGGCATTGATCACCTCCTGTTTTACAGTATGAAATACTCAATTCCAGTTACAGATTTAATCTTTAGAAAAGGAATCGTGGCCGAGGATGTTTATGTTTATTTCTGATTGAAAGAGAGAAGGCAAGGACTTTGGATCTAGAAATGAATGATGGCTACTTTTTGGTGTTGTCAGTCATTGTAAGCATGTTTTGACCTTAAAACAGGTCAGAGAGAAATCTTATTAGCAGTACTGTTTTGCAAACAGATAAATCCTCTGACAATAATAATCAAAGCCAGAAAACGGATTTTCTCCAGTGTTACTGGAGCAGAAGTTTCTATCTTATTGTTTTACAGCTTGCTATTTGAAACACAGCTTTCTTGGGCTGGTGCACACATTTCTTAGTATTAAATTATCCCAGAGGAGAAAGCATCTTTGTTCTCCGCTCCAGATTAGTGGGACAGGTAATCTAAAAGTCTGGATAGTTTTACAGTTGGTACCTTCTGGAAAGCAGTGTCAGGGTCAATACGGTGCAACCTGGACTAGTAATTGTCACATCTTAATTATTCTAATAGTAGATATCATTTGAAATTTCTCAGTTGCTGCTCTTAGATTTAAAAAAAAAAAAAGCTACAATTTTCTTTTTCTTCCCTCCCCTCCTTCCCCTTCCTCCCTCCCTGGGATTTTTTTCTAGTTAAGCCTGAGATTTTTATCCCATCTTCAGTTTGTTACTGTTTAGTCCTACCATCTGATAAATCACGTAAGCATAGATGTTCCACACAGATATAAATGTTTAATAACAAAATTGCTATTCTGAGTGGTTTTCTGTATGGTTTTTGTAAATGCCATCGTTTCTTACTCGCTGTGTATTTGTTTGAGATGTACTGGAAGAATCTGGCAGCAGATGCTGTATCTGCCAGACACCATCAGATGCTAGGCACAGACTGTTTGGAAAAGGTGACTTTGTTAAAGAACTTTCCATTATGGTTTCTTAAAATGTTTACCACGTATATATGAGAACTACAGCAGAGTGATGATGTGGATGCTTTGAGGAGAGTCTTGTGTTATATCACATATATCTGCTGGGAATCATTTGTTCACGTGTTGCACGTTGAGGGCAGTTTCACAGGTCCAGCATGTTTGAGTGCTGCTAAGATCCTGTGTCAGGGTCAGCAGGAGCAAGTGCAAACACCGACCCATAGATCCTCCTTTGATGGGAGTTACTCTGTGAGCCCAGTGTTCTCCGACTGCTCTTGGGGATCTCACTGCATTTGTGTCTTTCTGCACTTCCCAGGGAGCAGTGGTGGGTGCCACACGTGTGCCAAGGTGCCGGGTGCCCTTGGGCAGGGAGAGCTGGGCCTGCTGGGCAGCACTCAGTGCTCCTCACTCAGGTGAGGAGCAGGAGGCAAAGGCAGCAGCTCTGACTCTGCTGCTTCCTGAGATGTGTGGTTAATGTTGGCTTTGGCAGCAAGGTTTACAGTCCTTTAAAGCCAGGCTTTTTGCTCACAGATCCCCCAGTAATTCATCTCTACCTGGGTGTCTGAAGACTCAATTATCATAAATTTGTGTAACCGACAGCAAGGTTTCTGAGGCAACTTCAGCAGTCCCAGATGAGATGTTCAGCTCCCCGATATGCATGTGTAATTATCATTTTGGGTATTGATCCAACTTGTGTGATCCAGCCCATTAGCTGTGCTTAGACAAACTGATAAAAAAAAAATAAATACTCTTGCTCTTTTTCAAGAGTTACTCTGTGTAACTTTAAAATAAAACCAGCAACAAAAAAGGCACCCTACCTGCCCGTTCCCCACCATTAAGCCTATTGCATTTAATGAGCAGAACTGAGTCATGAAAAGTAACTTTTTTTTAATTTTCTAATTATTTTTCCACGCACAACAGAATTCCAGTCCAAATGCAGTTGATTTGAGAGAAATAATTAGTGTGCCAAAGATCTGATGACAACTGAGAGAGTGCAATGAATTGTTCCAACTTCCATTAGAAAATAATGACCTTCTTGGCTGAGTAAGAATATTTTAATTAAATACTGACAATTCGTAGTAATCAGTGAACGTATTAGCCATGAAATTCAATTCTCTCATCGTGGACTGTTCACTTACATATTTCAGACAAAAATGAATATGCATATCATTTCAAACCTAATATTGTACACTGTTTTAAATTACTAGGGTAGCATTTCTGTGGTTTAGGAAAGTAAAGCCTTAAAACACTTGTTCAGAAAAAGTTGCTGCATGATTGACCAGAATTGGTAGTTAACAGTGTCGTTCTTTATGTTAGCACTTTGATGTTTCAGTGGAAACTTGAGTGGCTCCAGTTTGTTGTCTGATCAGCAACAGAAAAGCAATTGCTTCCTCCCTTGCTTGAGACACATCTTATTGGTGGATTTTACCATCAGGGAAACTAAATGGGAAAATATCATTAACGGAGGTAAAAATGTTTTCCAAAATGAAAATGATTTGCATGAATTATACTCCAGTCTTGTTAATAGCAATTTGGAAACCACTAATACTGTATTTTATTGCCAACAGTGAAACAAGTAATTGGGCTTTTCAGAGACAGATTTATATTAAAACAAGTGGGGGGGAGGGGTTGTTGATACTTGTATTTTGCAGTAAAAAAAAGATTTGTTTGCTAGAAGCTGAGCCCTGCTTTATGTAGGGAGATACACCCTTTAGCTTGCTGCAGAATCATTACAAGATTTAACTTCTATGTGACATCTTTTGCAGCAAAGTTAAAAGAATTCACAACAAGCTTCCATTTGCAAGTCTTAAATTGTTGCTCTGTGGGGTTCATATGATTTGAGAAAGTTTCAGGCACAAATGGGGCACTTGCACTGCACACTGATGGTCATCGCAGATGCTTAGTGGGAAAGTGAGGCATGGGCATCATTTATAATTGAGCAGCTTTGGGTCCAATTCTGTTCGCACTGAAATGGAAAGGAAAACAATTACAGTTTGCATACACAAAGAAATACCACAGTTGGGAACTACAGCGTGACACAAGGGAGGTGCAAAAGGAGATGAGTGCATTTTCTGCTTCTCTAACTGTCTTTTATGTCAGGAGAGTAACTGAATTAAGAACATATTCAGTAATTTGAGGTTCTCTGTGAAAAGCTAAAACTCTAGAATTTTATGTTGAAGTGCAAGTTGGGGATTTCTTAACTAGCAGGGTGTTACCTTCTTTCGTCTTGGTGAATGACTTGATTTTTCATCAGCTGTATGGTGGAGCAGTTGCAGCTCTACCACTCTTGCACAAGAGGGTTTTTCCCTTGCCACAATGAATTTATTTCACCAGCTGCCTGGAGCTCTTATTAACCCCTTTGAGATAAGGTGCAATGTCCTTTAAAAACAATTATTATCTCTTCATTCACTGCTGAATCTCATCACCTTCAGTTACCTATGACGGTATTCAACTTCAGGAACTGTAATAGTAGCATTGAAGTTGGTTGTATCAGGAACAGAGCAATTAATATGTTGAAAATATGCACAGAGTTTTCAGATCAGAAGTCATGGTAATGTCTAAATGGCCAATTTTCTTCAAAGCTCTATTCCTCCGAAGTGTTACCTTATACCATCTTTCATTTTAAGACCTCCAGACTTCTTAAAGAACTGGTGTGATTGTCTTCTCCTTTTAAAACCAAACATGGGAGGGAATTGCTTTTTCCTACTTTCTTCTTCCCTTTTTTTTTTTTTCTTTCCATCTTTCTATCTACTTCTAGTGAGATGTCAGACAGTAGATCTCTTTGTTCTGTGTATTATCAATAAATAGCATTTAGCAAGCTGAAATTTTACAGAGTTTTAAGCAGCTGGAATAGTGGGCTAAAAGGACATCGTTATAGAACAGTTATTGCAGTTGTTCATTTCCCCTGCAGACTATCCTGTTGAACATACATAAGAAGGAGTATACAGGAAATTTCTGGTGACATGATTAGTTAGTGATGCTAAATCATTTTTTTTAACACAAGCTCTCTTAAACGACTAGTGCAACTGTAGCTAGTTTAAATGCATTTGAGGAAGGTATTAACTCTTACATTAAGTGTCATTCCATTTGAACTTTTGATAAGTCATGAATTTTTGTACTTAATGTTTTCTTTTTCAGTGATGATACATTCATGAATTAAAATATGGTAAACTAGGACAAAGCTTTAAGGCAAAAGACGAAGAATAGAGCTTCATGTCACATCAGTCCTTAAATGAACCTACAAAATTTCCTTGATTTCACCACTTTTAATTGTGGCACCGTTTAAAGGTGATGGATAAATCTGTTTTGCATAAAAATACCTTTTTTTTTTTTTTTTTTTTTTTTTTATGGGTAACTGTGATCAAGAAGAGCAGCACTACTTTATTTTGTTTTTTTTTTTTTAACTTCAGCTGGCTAGAATTCAGATAAATTTCTTCTCTGTTATATGTAAGTAACAGGTCATTTTGAGCATCACCATTCTGAATTCTGTAGTTGTGCAATTATTGCATTGAGATTTGCCTTTATAGTTACTGGAAGTGCATTAATAAATCATCATTGAAATAAATAGTGTGATACTTTCTAAGCCTTTGGTCCTGCTTCTGCCATCAAAGTGCTATTTAATGAAAGTATTTAGAAAAAATAGTGGGGAAAAAAAAAAGTTATAATTTCCTGATATAAAAAATGTCCCAGAAAATTACAACAAAATAGGCCATCATTTTGCATTGCAGTTTGAGACATTTAAAATGTTTGTATGAAGAAAGGGTAGCAGCATAATATCACTTCAGCTTTCTAGATTTAGTTTCAAGAAAGCCAAAGGATTTTTGATAAAAATATTTTGTAACCAATCTGTCAAGTTCACAGTTTCTATACAACCAAAATATGTGGGTTTTTTTGTTTTTGTTTTTGTTTTTTTTTCCCTTTTTTTGGCTGTGGTATTTATTTTTTTACTATTTGCCAAATCGATTTCTTAGAGTATAAGGAAGGCAGAGTGCAGGCGAGGAAATCATTGAAAAGCTCATGAACTGGGAAAATGCAAATACTTTGCATATTTCATGCATAAATAAGCTGGTTTGTGTTCCTAAGGCCATTAGATCTTTAAGACTAATGATTTAGCTTCCTGCATCAGACTCTAATACTGGTATTCCCTTTCAACTCTGGAAGATTCCCTTTCTAATTTTCATATCAGCATTTGGTAAATACAACACTGAACATTCAGTATGCTTTAAAGATAAGAAAGGGTTGGACACAGCTCTGAGGAAAGCAGAATGATTGCTTTAATACGACCGCAGACACATTATTGCAGTGAATGACAGTGAGAGTTGTTTGACTGTAATTCAGCATCAGGATAAAATAAGTGAGATTTGAAATATTAGCATAACATCAATTGAGTGACTGCTCTCAAAAATACAGGTTAATATATCAACAGAAAAATTTCACTCCATGGCAGTGGACTCAGTCACGTGGGTGTGCACCTTATAAGCATGAGTTTGCAGTGCAAAAAATGGGCACTGTGTTTTGGGCTGTGTCTGCTCTGAAGACTACAGCAGTCTGCATGCATGCGATCCTTCCAAGTTCATCTAGAAACCTGAAGACCTTTCTAACTGCTGTGTTACATCTGATCATAATCTGATACTGGCAAACTGGGAGATGTTCAGACACATTCAGAGGGAAATCTCAGTTATAGGGGAACAGAGGGAATTCAGTTAGAATGGATGAGTAAGCCCTGGTATTTATTGCACATGTTCATGTTGTAAGTGATAATATTTTGAGTTACGTTTCTGTAAAACTCTTGCCAAAATATTTTTGATCCTTACCAGAAATGAGTTAAATTATACCTTGGCATAAATAATAATAGTAATAGTCGTGTCTGGGAGTTAGGGAACCATAACATTGTAGGAGTAGTAGAAGAATATAAACATCAAAATAATATTAGTATACTGATATAGCAATGTTACAGTACTAGTTAAACATTCCTAATACTAATTATTAGCAATAGTGGAAAAATCTCTATTGACTATCAAGAAAAACTCGTGGAGTAGAAGGTTACTCTTCTTTACACGCCTTCAGATTTCCATAAGATTAAATATATTTTATTGGAAATAATCTTTGTACGTAATGTGCTAAATGATATAATTTAGTGGTAGTAGTAAATATTGACACCCACTGAAAAAAAAAAAGCCTTTATGCATCCTCCAGTGTATTCTGTTTCTCTGATTCATTAAGAAAAAATCTGAGTACAAATGTATATTGGCATACAAAGGATATGAGGAGAAACGTAAAGGTGAAAGAAGCATTTGCAGCCTGTTAAGTTCCTGGAGATTTATACTGCTCCTGTGCTTCCATGAAAGAAAGAGAATGATGACATAAAATAAAAGAGTTTAACATGCCTGTTATCTTTTCTTCTATACAATTTTAAAGGTAAATGAAGGGCAATGAAAGGATGTGTTGTATATTATAATTGGCTTTACATACAGATGTTAAGGTGAACAGCTTCCTTGGGTCGATTCACCTGTAAATTCTTTCTGTGTTAGCACTTCAGACATCATGCTGAAAAGTAGTTCAAAGAAGTGGCTTCAAATTTTTCCATCCTAAAGGATTTTCTGAAGTTTTGTTTCTGTTTTATCACTGAGGATGTTCCCAAAGAGAATAGGTATTTGATCAATAAAACATTTACTGAATACCCTTTAAACCGAAGCTATACTGTTGCCGGCAAAGGAACGCATTTGGAGATAAATTAATAATTACTATTAGCTAAAATTAATAAATATTTTAAAAGAGATAATGTAAGGGGCTGGAATTTCCTGTTTTAAAGTCAACTCTGCCTACAATCAGTCAGATGCAATTGCTTGACTTTCAGTTGCGAATTTGATTTGCCATATGGCACAGGAATGAGAGAGGTGGGCTCACCGCAGGAGGACTGTATTGATACGCAGGCTACAATGGAAAATTAGATTTCCTTCCCAGATCACTGTGAAGAGCAGTTGGATGTTGACTTGAGAGCCTGTCGTGGCAGACGGGTGTACAAATTCCGTTTAATGTGGGTTTCATTCTTTCAAACCATGACTTGAAACTTACTGATGCTGTTAGAAAGAGCTTGAATACTTTTTTTGGTTTTGTTCTTGTCAGGTGGTTGGTTTGTTCCTGGTTTTTTCCTAGCTCAGAAAAATTCTATTCTCAAGCTGACACAAAGTGTCCACGTGACACTAATTATCCTTGTCTGTATAATTAGCCTTAACTGGTCTATTCTGGAAGAAATCTTTTCAGGGGTTTGAACCCCCTTTTTTCTGAGCTTTTTTCTCAGTAACTGAAGATGGAGTGCACGACCAAGGACAGATTGGAATCTGGAGAGACAAATGCATTGATACATAGCCATGCTATGAAGAGACTACACTTTAGCTCCATTAATTACTCACACTGCACATAGGATCCTACTTGTTAAAAAACCCCAACCCTTTATGCACTAATGAAAGTAGCTTGGTTGATAACGTGCTCAATTCCTGTCCTTTTCAGTATATGATGCTTCTGAGCTATGCAGCAAAGAAAATAACTTTAAAAAACTCTGAAAATTATTACAAATGAGTGGACATATCTGGGGATAGTAACTCTTTTGTCTGGGCAATCTGGTCAAGTTTTGTGATGAGCCTTCTGTTTGTCAACTTCCCGGTGTCAGCATGAGCTGTGCTGGACAAACCTAATGTGATGGACAAGTTTAGTTTTGGCTGGATCAGACTCTTGTCTGTCTGAACAGGTCCATCTGGAGCATTCCCCTAAAAATTAATTTCCACTTCTATACTTGAGATTTTTATCATGGAACTTGACTGCCATGCAAAAGCAGGAGTAAGCAGAAGGCCTTATGGCTGGCACATTGTTGTTTGGAGAGCACTGTTCTCCACCTTGGATGCACTGTTCTCCACTGTAAGACTTTTGTACATCTCTTCATGTACTTTGAAGCTCTGCATAACAAAATTAAGCCTGCAGGCAGTGGTTATGCCCTCAGTTGTGTTCCAAAGGTAGTAGATCAAACCCCTTTTTTTCTAGTGCACTCAAACTTGCAAATCCTTAAGTGTAGAAGGAAAAGTTCTAAATCAAAATGCATTAGAACTTTGAAACTAGGAATTCTGTTGCAGTATTTATTGTACAGTATTTGACTTTATAAAAAGAACTGAAACAGTTTTAGTCTTCTAAATACCACAGTGTTATAAAACTGCTAGTAGTTGCAAAGTTTCTGTATTAGCAAGCAAATACATTTGATTAAGTGACCATCTGGTAAAATGTTTGTGAAAACATGGATTTTGCATGTGCCAAGAAAAATGTGGGTAAGGGATAAAGCTTCATAAATTGAGTGGGCAGTAATTGGATCATATACCTTTCAAGCTTGCTCCTATCAATCTAAATAAATATTGTTATTCTTGAAGCTTAGCTGCTTCACTCCATCTATACTCACTTGTTTTACCATGTTGTAAAAATTCTGTAAAGAATGGCTTGACTTCATCTATTTGCAGCTGTATAAGGGTGGGCGACCTGATTTTTGTTAGGATTAACACAAAAATAATTAGTCCCATGTTCCATGCTTGAACCATGATTTGAGTCGGCCCCATTGTCATGCATTTTAGACCTCAGTGTTGTGGCATTTGGAAAGGTTCTCGCCAATGCGGTGAAGTAACTTGGGGAGAAAAAGGATGCACAGTTCAGGCTACCATATTCACCTTCCTAGAGCTCCCCTGGTGCTATGGCTTTTGTTGCCTGGCATGCTAATGATAACAAATTCAATAATAATTGCAAAGATTGTCAAAGAAAAAAAATCTACCCGGTTTCCTTAGAGGAGCTGCTGTGACTTCAGTTCATTGAGAACTGCAGGATCATGACGTGTTCACTGTTCTGCCCAGTACTGCGTCAGTGGCTGTGGAGAATGCAGTTGTCTTTTTCTCTCATAGCCCCTGGAACACCTGTAGCCTTTCCAAGAAACCTTCAGCAAGATAGCAGCATGTCAGAAAGGTACACGCTTAAATTAGGAAATGCCACAATGTGCTGGTTTAATAGTTCTAAAAAATGAACCTGAAACACATACTGGTCCTTCTTCCCTTTTTATTTATTGCTATTTTTAACAATATGAGAAGTTTTTTGAGGCCTATTATTTTATTTCTACAAAAATATCATAAAGGTTTAATATTTGTCCTGTATTGTATTAATGAGTTGATATCTGTGGGACAGTGTGAAGACTTGGATATCACCGCTCCGTTCAGTTTTATCTTTGATCCCAACCAGTTTTGAAGTGCGATTGCCAGAGGAGAAAACTAAATTGATTTTACAGCAAGAACCATTCTACCGCAGGGAATGCGATACCAGTTGTTCTGTTCATAATTCACCATGTACATTGCTACGTCTTCATTTCATACACTCATGGAATGAGTAATGAAGTGGTGGTTATTTTATAACTCCATCTCCCCAACATTAAATATTGAAGCTACAAACCCTTTCTGAGAATAATGAGATGAGGAGCTTAGTTTGTTTAGAGTCGTTTCTTTGATAAACAAAACGCTGCAGTAAATACAGATTAATCAGAATTCTGTTTATTCCATTTATAAACGAGAGGAAACTGCTAGGAAAGGTGTTTTGTGAATACTGCGCCTTACAAACCTCCTATAACACTTTAAAAAATGGTCAGGAAATAGAAGGAAATAGTCACCTATGGCTTGCTGAATTTAGCTGTGATTCAAAGTGAATGATGCTGTGAGCAAGTAAGAAGAAACCTGAAGAAAAGACATGGCCATTAAGTAGTTTCCTTAAAAATGTAAAAGGAGTGATGAATAGATGTATTTTATTTCCCACTGCTCAAAATGCAATTCTTGCTTTCCTATTTTGAGTGTTACAAGTCTGTAATTTCTGTTATTCTTCTTTTAAGTGGAGGACAGTGATAGAATACCTTTCAGTGGTATTTCTGGTTCAGTATTAGGGTAGGTGTTCAAAATGAGGTCTTTGGCTCTATTTCAGCCAAGCAGTACTAACTGACTTGGAAGTTTGTGTTTTTATATTCTCGACCTATCCCAGGGTTGAATCTAGGGAAGAACCTCGTTGAAAGTCTTGTAGAGTGCAGCATAGTGTTGTCTGTATTTTGAGGTGTGTTACTTTCTGTGAACCAGAGTGGATTTGTACTGTCAGTGCCTTACACCAAGATGCACAATGTGTGATTTACACATTGCAGATCAGCTAGGGGCCATTCCACTTAGCAGTCTGAGCAGGCAGCAGTCAAAATGCTTTTAGTCCACAGACTACTTGGTTTTAAGGAACTGGGCCAGAAAATCACTACAGAGAAGGCATAAGAGCTATTCCAGCTTAGCCATGACACCTCAAACCACAAATGGTCAAAACACTAATGCCACCAAGTCATCCAGTGTGTGACTTCATCATCAACAATTGCAGAATGCACATGGCAATTCAAACGTCTCCTCCAAATAAGCAAATCTACAATTAAGTGAAATCCAATCAGTGTCACGCTGCGTTGTTTCTCATGTCCTTGTGTTGTTCCTAGTTGTCTTTAGGTCAGGACTATCTCTTTTGTTTTCTCTCACTCCTTTGATTCCATCAACATTTGCTTCTGGTTTGCACTGATTTTTATTCTGTTCAGCCGATGACCACCACAGTGAGATGAGTCACTTCACATTTGCATGTATTTATTGTAGTCTTCTGCCTGCCTCAGTCTAGTTCGTGTTATCACTGAATTCAGGGAAATGCATCCTTTGTTACAAGGTCTGCTTTGCTGCTTCTTCTAGCTTAGCAAACATACAACAGGTATTCTGAAAGCTACAATAAATCTAAATAACAATATTGCATTACAGTATGACGAAACGTGTGACGCTCTACCAGTACTGTCAGGAATCTTTAACACCAATATTGATAGGGTTTGGGTTTTGTGTGGTTTTTGGCTTTTTGTTCCTTTGGTTGGTTTGGTTTGTGTTGTGTTTTTGTGGTTTTTTTGCCCCCCCTCTTTATTTTTTTTTTTAATTGTATGTGACATAATAAAGGAAACACATGAAATTAGTGTGCATTAAAAGTGGCATTTTGCTTTTGGACAACATATCTCAAATGATGTGATAAATCATACCCCATAGGTGCAGTAAAGTATATTGGATAAAATGATATATATATTGCTATCACTTCAAATCAGAATTCTAGCATGCTTTCTAATGACATCCCTGTGTGTTTTCTCTCTTAAGATCCAGTGGTATACGTACGTATACCATTCAGATACTTCAGAATGTCATGAATCAAAATTTCCTGCAATAGGGTGTTTTGGTGGCAGCTGCTGACAATGCTGTCACATCTTTGGACTTAGTGCTTGATACTGTCCTTCCTGAAAGCAGTGCTAATGAAGATCTTCCAGATATGCCTGTTTGACAGTAATGTTCACAAAGTATACTCTCTACAGGATGACTACAGGATGATAAGGTTAAAGTATAAGGTAGGCACTTGCATAAATATTAAGTAAAATAATCTGCTTGCAGAAGGATTGTGTGGTTGGGTGGGTAGGTGTGGGGTGGCGGTGAGAAATACCCCAAGTAAAAACTTCAAACTGAGGTGGGCATGCGGCAGAGAGAAGAGTGAAAGACCTTGAAACTTTTCTGGGGAACTAAAAAAACCCAACAAACAAAAAGATATTGCAGCAGATTGAAATGTGTTGTTCCATAGCAGTGAGTTATGTGCCAATTTAGATAATTATGAGGAAGCCTAGATGGGGAGGTCCACGTCTCTGCCCTAGTCATAACCCAATAGTTTGAGCTGTGCATCTCCTTAGCAAGCCCAGACCATTTGTTGGTGTGTTTTGTTCACAGCCCAGGCTGGAGTGTGGTGGCTGCAAGATAAAATGCATCTCCAAAGTCATTTAAGCCTCATTGCAATATGTTCATTGTGCTTTAATTACCATGTAAGCTTTCTTCAAGATGTAGTGTTATACTGTGTAACTACCACTCTGTAACAAATGAACTGAATAAAATGAAGAACTTCTTATTGAAATAATGACATTTCAATTTAAGAATCTGTTTTTCTTCTTCTGCTGTTATCATTTTTCCTTGCTTGTTTTCTAGCCAGCTGAGCAGGAGTGCTTAATTCAGACAGAACATTGCTTAATATGGATATATTTACAGTAGTTTCATTGTTTACCCCTTCCCATTTGAAAGCTTCAAGCTTTCTCTCTCCTGCTTAAGCCATGCTATAAAGAGATCTAGAAATGCAGAGCTATAAACAGCAGACTTTGTGACAGGACGGACTTGCTAACTCACCTGAAAGTTCATGCCTCAGAAGTTACCAATCTTTCAGCTCACTGGCAGTGGTGACTAATAAACTGTAAGGCTCCGTCTGCTGGCAGCCTGCACACTTCTCAGCCACCTTCTCTGAAAGGATGTGGACTTTGCTTACACATGGCACCTTGTGTTTGGATCAGAGTAGATAATGTGACTTATCTTCTATGAATGTATTTAAAATTTCATTTGGCTGGGAAATAAGATTGAATTCAATGGCAAAGAAGTGGAAAGCCATTGACTGCTGTTGCTTCCAGTAAACAATATTGGTATAGAAAGAATTTTGCATTTTATATTTCTAAAAATACGTCAAAAATAACAAAGGTAAAAGGTCTGGATTTTCAAAAAGGATCTCTAAAAAGGGGTAATTTGTAGTACTTTCAAAAACTTATCTCCTAGAGGAGACATGTTAATCTTTTTCATAAATGTCAGATTTATAGGCGGTTCTTTGAGCCTTTTCTAAGCTTCTTGTAAAAGTCAGATGCGTTCAGTCTTCCTCGATGCTAATCCTATGCAACCGTGGAGAAATGAATTGATTTTCTGTATCGATGTGGCTATTTCTGCCCAAGCTGTAGAGGAAGGACATGTTTTTTTATTGATTTGGCCCTGAACTTCCTTGACTCTTGATGAGCACGAATGAAAGAGCCACTCTGGAGGTAGTTCTGAATCAGCAAGGGAACTAGTACCACTGCCTGGGCCAGACTCTTGTTTCTTCACTGTATGAATTATACATTGGATTGCCATCACAGTAATTAGAACAAGATCCAGCTATTAATGTATGACCTGTAGTAAGAGGGTTGTTCCTTGGAGTGCTTGATCTCTGCATAATGGTAAAAGAAGAGATTTATTATATAATTATAGAGGAAGGTTGGCAGTGCTGAGACCCTTTTAACAGTACTGGAAGTGCCTTTGTATCCAGAGGTTGTGCTTGTTTCTGTCAGAAGAACAAACGGAAAGGGATTCAAGAGAAGGATGCACAAAGAACTATTTACTGATGTGTGAAGCTGTGTTAGGGCAGATTTGTGCAGTATTTTCCATCTCTGATGGAGAGCAGCTGGGCTACTTGGGGCTTTTAAAATTCTTAGATGCTTCACTTACGTGTCTGTTGGAAAACTGACGTTGTGGTACTGAGGAGTGATTTGAAATTTAACCTCCAGGAGATATGGAGATGCCAGCAACGATATAGGCCATCTACAGAACACTTTGCAGGACCAGGCATTTTTCTCTGGAAAAATACTGTATCACCTAAGGCCGGGTCCTCTGTCAGTATGGTCAGACCATTTCACTGCTACTACTCCTTATGACTCACACGGTGTTTTTCTAACAGAGGAAGTTGGTGCTTCACAGCTGCTTCTGCTTTTGGATTTGTTTGTTTCTGACACACCCTCAGAGCCACACACACATGTACATATTTAATCTAGGAGCTTTGCTTTTTTGAAGCTTTTGTTTTGATGGCAGAAGAAAACATGAGTATGTCTTTCAGAAGGAAGAAAATCTTCTAATAAGATGCTGTGTGTTCTCCCACTCCTCCTTTATGCTCCCAGATAAGATGAACTTATTATTTCAACTTTGTCATAAACTGGATTTAGTCTCTGGTTTCAAGCAGATCTAAATCACATTGCCAGCACGCTCCTTTGTACTATCATCCATTAAAAAAAATAATAGAAATCTTTATAGCTTTGTTGTATCCAGCCAAAGGTAGAGATAAGGTTGAGCCATTTCTCGTGTGGATGCAATTTAAAAATCAGCAGAGAATATTTCTTCCACGAGAATCGATAAAGTATGAATATAAAATTGTCAGGTGATAGCAACTGTGCGATGCAGAGAATTAGTGACTTGTCCTTTCATTATCAGGGACTGAGTTCAAACTTAGATACAACAAATTAGAACTAATATTCTGCTGCATGGGCTTTAGTAGTATCGAACGAGAAGAGCTAATGTGTGTAATACCCCAGTCCAGCTGGGAAATATTAAGCACTACTCTAATCCCTTGCTTTCTGCTTAGATCAGTTATGGATTATCAGTCTAGTACTCGATCATTCTTTACCGTGGGGATAAGCCTTCTCTCCACAGCAAGAAGAAATTAACTTGTAGTGAATTCATATTTTTTGCATGCTCATGAGGTAGCAGTTCTGTCAGCTGCGGTTCCAGGCGGGCTCTTGGCAGATGCATCAATGATGAAGCAAACAGGGGCCGAGCAGCTTCCTGCTGGGAAGGGGAGTGTGGCTAATTCCTGTTCATTACAGAGGGAGTGCAACCGACGCCTTTTTCTTCAATCTTTAACAGTGGTGGTTGCTATGGAAACCTTCCTAGGAATGACCTCTTTTACTATTTAAATAAATAAGCCGAAATTTCTCTCATTTTTCTAACAGTATCTGAATTTCTTTGGGATAGGCAAACTGTGAATGAATTCAACCATCTCCGGATCCAGCCTCCAGAAGATAACATTCAATAGATTCTGTACGCCGCGTGCCTTGGAATATGCCTGTTTGCTTGGCTAGGAAGCGTGCAGACAAGGACAGGGCAGCGCATGGCCTTGATAATCCAACTCAGCTCAGAGTTACAGTTTTAATTACACCTGTGAAAGACCCATGAATTACCTCGTGAAACATCAGTTAATACCTCAAATAATGAGCTTTGATAAATCCAGTGAGTTGAGCACTCCTAGGTAATTGCTTTATTTCACCTGAGAGATTTTTGCCTTTCAGCGGTGGGTTAGCAATTCCCGTGCACGCTTTGTAAGTCTGCTTGTAAACACTTTACTCCTGACTGTATTCGTTCCTGGCTAAGGAGGAGTACATGGGTTGCCATGATGATCTGGAGGGAGGAAAAATGCTATGTTAACATGACACTGATTTCACCGTGAGCAGTGGCAGTATTTTAAATAAACAGGTATTTTAATGAACGGTGATTTATCAGTAGATGTGGAACATGAAGGTTCTTTACAGCACCAGTTTGAGGTAATACTGCACACTTACCCAGAACAACTCCACAGAACGATAATGTTCACGTTTGGCGTGAAGAGGCAAGCCAAAAAATACTCCTAACTCTAGAAGCAGATCACCAATTTCAAAAATTGATGTCCCAGCAAGGGGACATCATCTGCTTGTGGGCAGGGGGAGATTTCTCTATGCAAGCCAAGGTTCATATTGCCAGGTTAGTCTTGATAGACAAGTACAGACATTTATAATCAAGTTATAATATCCAACGGATGAGCTCTTCACTCAAGGAGCTGCATTGTATAGGACCAGTTTGTCTGCTGCCCTCTGCAAGGGCTGGCGTAGGACGATGCCTATCAAAGTTGCAGCTAATTTAAAGCAATCTGAGTTTTTAGTCAAAACTTTGAAGCCAGTAGCTGCCATCTTCCAAGTCTTGACAAAACATGCCTAGTCAGGATAAACACAGTTCATGTACAGTGGAGCATGATAGCTTCTAGTTCATTATTCCAGAGATTTACATACAAAAGAAGTCGGAAAGCAGTAAAACTGCAGTAGTGCTGACACCAGCATAAAAGATAGCTTAGTACAGCAAAGTGATGGAGGGTTGGTAATTGTGTTCCAAATCACCTGAGCTGAAAGACATTTTTGAAGTGAAAAATTTATTCAGAGACCTGAATTTTTGGCTGCCATGCACTGTACAAGGTAACATAGGAGATTCAATTTACGCTGTAACAAAATAATTCTAAACCAGATCATTGCGCTGAGTACAATTTCCCCTACTAAAAGAAAAAGAGCAGAAACTTCTCAGAGTTGATGTGAGAAATGTACATAGCCTTCTTTCCCCATATTGGAATAACTTTTCAGAGATTTTTCAAGCCTGTGGAAAACTATTTTTATGTTCAAATCTCTGTCAAGTGGAATAATAGAATTATCAAGTAAATTGTGCTTTTTCTGAGATTTATGATGTTTTTGTCATGCCAAATTTATCTGCCTTTTTTCTGCACCTGAAAGTTAAACGTGGTGTTTTACTTTCTTGTAATGATTTAACCAAAGAAAACTTATTTATAGTTACCTATCGGGAAGTACTTGGTTTACCAGTTTTACCACCTTTTTATCTTCTTGCACTGATTGCATTATTCTCTATAGCTAGTACCTTTTAAAGAAAGAATTAAAAATAGACTATCAGAAATTGTTTTACATATTTCCATTATTCCATGTAAGCAATGAGATCTCAGGCTCCTACTTGAGTTGATGTGAATTAGTCTTTAGATAAACTTGTCCTTCTAACTTGTTTCCTTGAGCAGAAAACACTTGATGGGTCAAGAAAAGGCAAGGAATGCACAGAAACTAGAGTGGGGTCCTGCATTCCCTGTTCCAATAGAGTATTGTTATAATTCCCTGCGTCATGGGAAAGTGATTATTCAGTCCTTGTGAAAACTTTTTTAATGCTGCTAGTTTACGTTCTGTCGTTGTTTGTACGTCTGCTGTTCTAGAACCCAGTGCTCCTAGGTGAGGAGGAGTGCGGCGGTTAACCAGTGACCTGAGTCCGTGGTGGAGGGTGGCAGCACTTCTGCCTTCAGTGTCATGCCCCTGCCTCTCCCTCAGAGGAAAAAAAAACTGTTAGAAGCCTGGCAACATGTTTTACACTAGAAAAAGCATAAAATGACCAATATATTTCTTTTTCTTTTTTTTTTTTTTGATCCTCGGATAAGTGTAAAATTTTGACCTTTCTTCTGTATAAGTAATCCATCTTTTATCTTTATCCATCTTAAGCATTTTTATAGGCTTGTTATTTTTTTCTTTAGCTGTTTGCATTTTGTATCAACTGTTTCAGCCAGCTTAAACTTATAGAACGTTTGTAACCTTTCCTTTGGTTTTAAAGGTTAAGGAATTCAAAAGTAAGGGAAAGAAGTAATCACTAGTTTTAAGTAGACTTTGCCTTTTTATAAATGTTGACTGTTCAATTCTCCAGGAATTGTTTAGACTATAAGCCTGAGGTATTTTAGGGAAAATTATTTGTGTCCTGTTTATCAGTTGACAGTTTGTTGATTCCACACATGAACAGCAACAGAACTCAGAATACCACCTGCTTCTGAGTAATTGCTATCCATGCAGACTTGGTCTGGTTCTTGTGACAAGTAGCTGGAGATCAAAATCTCTCTTTTTTGTGTTTTGTTGTTTTTTTTGGTTTTGTTTTTGTTTTGTTTGGTTGGTTGGTTTGGTTTTGCTTGTTTGTTTGTTTGTTTGTTTTAGCATGTACAAAAATCTTTGTCTTCCTAGCTTGGTTTATGAGTATCTCACACGTGAAGCATGAGTAAAGTAGCTAATTAGGAAGAATGTGGTATCTAGATTGGAAAACAAACCACACTTTTTTTTTTTATTATGAAAATTTGTGGGAGGAAGGTTTCAGCAGCTTGGTGTGTTAATCGGTTTTGGAAAAAAATGTTAGCAAATAAGTGAGGAGACTGCAGAGTGTAGTGTGTGTCCACATTGTGTGTCCTTACGTTTATTCACAAATATTAACGGTTGAGTGCAAATTAGGTGGTGTTGTATGGCTGCAAATATTTGCCAGAATGCATTTGTCCTACACAATCATTTCTGCTCTGCTGTAGGGGGGAAAAAGTGTTAGAAGGCAAGCAAATGATTTCATTTCCATAGTTGGACTTACAGCTTTGTATTTTCTCTCCCAAAGCAAAAAATCAGCTTGCTCATATGGGGCAGGAGTAGGACAATGGCAATGGGCTCCTGAGAGAGGCCTGAAGCAGCTGCAAAGGCTTCTGCTTCAGGTAAACAGAATCGGCACCCAGGAACTGCCCTCCTGGGCCATCAGTCCTATGTACCTGCTACTCTGTTTTCTGCTGGCATGCAGCAGCCTCCGTCCTACTGCTTGGCTGGTAAGGCTTCATCCATGGAACCTCTCACTACAGGGTGCTTCATAGGAGTCAGGAGTGTGGTCTTCTCCCATGTATGTGCATTAGGGACAAGCTCTTGATCAGTACCTACATTTCTCTTTGTAGCTGATGTGTGATAGCAAGGAGGTTTGGAGATATTTTGATTTCTTCAAGGCCTAAGCTTCATTTTCCCTTTTGATCTGATTGTCACCATATGTACTTGTGTACGTGGTGTCTTGTCTTTGTAGCACAGCTTGAAGTTCAACATGGGACAAATTCCTGGAGAAAAGTAAAGTTTTTAGCTTTCTCTCCACTGGCAATTTCCTTACATCCAAGACTTTGTGAGACATCTTTTCTTTCCTTCCTCCCTTCCTGGCTGCTTTTCTTTGTTTCCTATAATAATTTATAGGAAATACTTTGTTTATATAGGATCTAAACCAAGACAAATCTTAACTCTTACTCAGTGGTTTGGGGTACTACTGAAGAATGAATAAAAATGTGTGATAGAACCTGCAGTGGGTGTCTGAATGTCTGGTGTCTGCCAGGGACTCAGTTCTACTTAGCAAGTAAACAGAGGACCTGTGCCAGCAGGTGGAATAAAAAGTTGGAGTTCGACCAAAGGATCATAATACATTTTATCTAGAAGTTTGAATTTCACCGCTCAGCAAAGTCAGAAGGATTTGAATAATTACTCTGATAAATACTTCATGTCCTTACTTTCTTGATTACTTGGTAAGACTGCAGTAAGGCTCTTGTCTTACATGCCGAGAAGAGCTTGTTTGTTTGAGTGGAAGAGTTTGAAAACAAGGGGCCTGGTGATACAATTAGGGATGTGTACTACAAAAGCATCTTACCTGAACCTGGAGTTTCAGTCCATTTGGGATTGTCTTCATTAACAGACATGCACTTTGCCATCCCTTTGGATTTGAAGAGATGTCTGAAATGTGGAAGTGCTGTCTCTTCACTTGCAGTGTTAAACATCAGGAAAAAGGAAAGCATGAGCAAAGCCTTTGGAAATGACAAGTATTGTGGATGGTGATAATAGGCGGATGCGATACGACATGAATAGATAGCATCTTTGTCACTTAAAACCAGATGTGCAGAGCAAATGCTACCAGTGTTCTGGAAGGATCCGTGTACTTTCTTCAAAAATGCAGGAGATGACATGAAACAATAAGCCCGTTAAAACTTAAGCTGTAATACAGGAGAAACCAGAGATCAGCGTGCATTGTGGGTCGTGTGCTTGTGCATGGGTAGTGTATTCGTTGCTGTATAAAGGTAAAGCAGCCTCAGTGTTATTGAAGAACAAGGATGAGTATTGCCTTTTGCCAGCATGCACCCTTTATCAAATACTGTTTGGGTTTATGTTGGGTGTTTCCCTTCCCTCTGTCCAAACTTCCAGTCATTTCCAGCTAGTTCACTACCTCCATCAGTATTTTTTTCTTGCTGTTCAGTTACAGCAGTTTACAAATAATTTCTTATTTCTCTGAATAATTTTATTCAGTTTTTTAAAACTTGTGTACTGATTTTTCAGCCCTACTCTTCTTGTCTGGAAAAGATATAAGGAGACATTTAAAAGAAAGCTGTAAATTCTCTTTCATGCCTAATGGCTGATGGAGAACTGAATTAATGCTGATGTGGAGTTTGGGTTGAATTGTCACAGGGAGTTGTGCCTCTTGCCAGCATTTGTGCGTGTAATTCAGTTGTGCCTTGCTCCTGTAGTACATTTGTGTTTACTTACCATTGTTAACCTGAGGTAAAAAACCCTATCAACCAGGGCCAACCAGGACTCTGCTTTCCACTTAAAAAAGGTGGATAAATAGAGCTGGCCTTTTTTCTGGATTTCTAGTTTTATAAACCAGCCTTTTGCAATCTCTTACATAAATTTTTAGTAGCTTTTAGAAATCACTTTTGACAGATCTGGAGGAACTGGTATATTTTTAAATGAGATGTTGGTTGGTTGTATGCTGGCATATACAGTAAATTTATTTATTTTTAGAGATCCGTAAAAGAAATTTATAGGAGCTTGTGATACTAGTCAAAGTAAACTGCATTTAATTTTCATTATGATCATTCTGAGCTTTATCAGTCATCTGCCAATAACATTTTGGTTTGAGGTGTTTTTATTAATTAAAAGGGGATTTAAGAGTAATTAATCTGATCCCATATAAGACGTTTGCTTGAATTATCAGTGACTAAATTAAATTCAAGGAATGTATTTTGGTTTAATGTTTTAAAATCTCTTTAAGTGAGCCTGAAGTCACGGAGCTGTTGTTTGCTGCTAGTGAATCTATATAATTTTTTTTATTTTTGGTCCAATCTGGAATTTGACAGGACTGTTTGGTTGAAGGACTGTTATTTTATGCTTATGGTAATAGTTATTTATCCAAATAAATGACAGTTCCTGAAACCCAAAAGACTTAACAAATATTTTTGTTTAATGAACACAGTGGAACAGATCTACCTTTTGTTTCTCAAAACTGTAGCACATTTGATAATGTCAAATTATATAGACCTTAAAAGTTACAATCAGTAATTCACTTAGTGAAAAAAATTTGCAAGAAGGAATTTCAGATAGCGTGCTTTTCACCTTTGCTATGGTATCTTCAAAAGTACTGTGTGGGAAGCTATGCCACAGCTGTCTTTTCACAAGTAGACTAATTTGACAAATAATTAGGGTCATGGATTTTTTTTTAATCTCTTTTGAGCAGGATAAAATTTGTGAGGGTAGGTTACATCAGCTTCATTTATGTTCTGTGGGCACAATCCTTTTTTTGCTCATGGGAGCAGTGGTTTGCTGGAAATAACTTGTGTGTTTAGAAAACTCAACTTGGTTGAGAATAAAGTGGAATGTAGTTTTAGGAGGTTGATGCTAAGATGCTCATCCTAAAGATCCTGGCAGTACTGTCTGCTTTGGTCACCTCCAAGCAACATGTGTCTCCCTGTGGATGACAACAGCATGGCAATGTTTTAACCCATGTGTTGGCTCACGATGCCACATGCAGCTGCTGTCTGGGCTGCTGTGCACTGCTCTCATCTCAGACAGAATTAAAGTAATTATTATTCTGTGTTCCTCTCCACTCATAAGACCTTTTTGCCAGCAGTTACCCCGTGGCAGGAGTCTGTCTCTGCATTTAAATTGTACTCCATCATTTCTGTACCCTGCAACCATTCAAAGAGATAACACTCCCCCTTTCCTCAATTGAGTTCTTCCTTTATTTTTAGAACCTAACACATCTCTTTGTCTCCTGAGATCCCATTTACAAACAACTACCGTGCTAACTATGATAAAGCTAAAGGCAATTCGGGCTTTCCCTCACCATGATGCTGATATTTCTTAAAAGTCTGAAATGTAAAAGATCCAAGCAGATGCTGCAGGCTCTGTGTGTGTTTATCCACTGTGCAATCTCCACGCTGGGGTTGCCAAAGGGGCTGATGCACGGAACCAACCACTGGAACTTTGAATTTAGACAATAGAAACATTGTGTCATGGGTGAACCTTTTTTGCCTGGTTTTTAAGCAAAGTTTAAAAACAGACAATACACTGCCCGGTGTACAGATTAAATGTTTTTCTCACTTTAGGATCTCAAAATACATCCTATTGCTGTCTGCAGATGTGGAGGTGGGTTGGGTGGGTGTTGTTTTGTTTTGTTCCTCCCCCCCCGACTGGTTTGTGTTACACCCTCTCATTTAAACTGGATGTTTTCTCATATATTACGGGCCAGAGTAATTTAAAAATGTTTAACTAGAATTGCACACTTGTTTTAGTCTTGCCCAAATCCTTACTGTATTTCAAGCTGGAAAAAAAACCCAACAGGTGTAACAATGCAAATCCCTGAATTTTTGCTTCCTAAGCCAGTTCAGATTTCAAATGACTAGAGAATCATGCTGATAAAAACTGGCAATTAGATTTTTTGTATTTCTTTAACGGCAGAGAAACAACCAAATGTCAAACCTAAAACTAGGATTACTACTACTTTTTTTTTTTTAACCTGAACTTCCCTTTTCAATTTAGTCTGTTCTGTAAGAAGTATATTTGTTTTTAGAAACGAGGTTAGCTCCAGGAACAAAACCACTCATGCCAGTGTAGATGCTAAAATATACTTTCAGATTAGTAAATTAGCTGCTGTTTGCTTTTTAAGGTATACACTTAAAATTCTCTTCTTGTGCTTTGAAACTGTAAACTGAAAAGTGCTTTAATTGCAGAAGTATAAGGAGGCAGATGGTGGGTTTTTTCAGGCACTGTGGCAGAAGAGCGGCATGCGGTAGGTGGAAGTGTTTTCCGAGTGATTTTTCCAAGCCTTTTCTACTCTCAAGTGCAGGGTTATTGTTCCCTGGGACAAGTGATGTTTGTTTTCATAAAAAGTGGTAGCATTTATCAAAAGCTATTTATTTGCAGAAAACCCATGACAGTCAGTGTAGCATTGCATTCCAGTCCAGCAATCCAGTGAGGAGGGATGCTTCAGTAAGTGTGTAAGCAGCTATGACAAGGGGCTTATATGCTAAATGCAGTGCTGTGTGAGTGGCTCTAAACCAAATAGCTGTGTTAGGGTGTTGATCTCTATTAGTTTTACAGATCCTATTTATTTCTTAAAGTGCTCATCCACTTGTTTGTCTATCCCTGTGCTGGTTACCAGTCTTATACTGGATTAAGTAATTTCACATGAATATGAAATCAGGGGAGATTTAGAAGAAATTTGCTTTGTCCTTTTATAACACAGTTTTTATTCCAAGAAGGACTTGAGATTTGATACATGTTTTGAACTGAAATTAATTCCCTGGAAGTGGATTTCAGCTTGCTATGAGCTCTGTCTGCTTTACTTTTATCTTCAGTTTCTAGGAAGGCAGTTAATGCAGTCATAAGGGCCATAAATATGGTATGTTAAGAGAAGAGAGAGAGAAGGGAGAATTGACACACAGGTTGTGTCTCCAGTACCATTGCTTGAGGCTCTGTAGAAAAATAAACTTGGGATTTTACACAAGATAGTTTTTGTATATACCCAAAGCAAGATTCTGCAGCCTTCACAGTAGCTGATTAGGCTAGTTAATAACTAGACTTAACTCTACTTGCTAGACTCTGAGATTTAATAATAACTATTAAACTTAATCAGTATTCCTACTGGGGAAAAAAAAAGGTAATTTTCAGTGTTAGAAAATTTATTGGATTTGGATCAGTTCACTAGGTATACTTTTTTACAGGACTTTTTTGGCCAATTCTCACTGGAGAACTCCATGCAGAGACTGTCTCGCATGAGCTACCCCACACAGCTTATTAAGGAGTAGGAAAGGAGGGCACAATCACAGTCTTTACATTACAGCTTCTGCTTTAAACAGTCACAGCACACAGTGCATCCTGCCAAGAGGCCACTGTAACATCTAAGCATACAATTAACTGTAAGAGTGTGAGTAATCTCATCCTTTTCAGTGAAGCATTTAAGCACGTGCTTATGGTTAATGATTAGGTCCAGATGAAAGCAATAAGATGATCTATGATTAAAGTTAAACATATGTTTATGTGCTTTCTTGAAGAGGAATGAAATTATTGAAATAATCTAGCACTGTGGATCACCTCGCAGTACTGTATTTTCCAGAATTAGCCATCAGATTCTCCAATGGACTAATTTAAAAGATGCTCTGTACGTGTGAGGTTCAAATACATTATTCTAAATACTTTTACCTAGCTGGTTTAATCGGAATTTTTGGTAAGAGTGTTTGCACTCTGCCTCTGAAATGAAGCAAAAGTGTGCTGAAGAGGAAGAATTGGGCCAGTTGAGGTCCAGTTCCTGGACTCAGAATGTGACCCTGTAATGGCATACTAACTAAAAGATTGTCCACTGACTTGTTCTTTCCAGAAAGGGCATTTTGAAAGTGTGATTGGTAGTTGCCTTTGGGTGGAAAAAACACACACTACTTTTTTGGGGGGGAAAGGGGAGGATTCAGGAAAGATGTTGCTTAACATCATCTTGAGCCTTGACTTGTAATACTTCTTTTTGTGTTTAGAAAGCAAAGAATTTAGAATAGATATACGCGTTTTAGAAGTCTGAAATCCATCTCTGACAAAAACTTTATCAAGGCTATACCCAAAGAGGCTGAAACAATTGTTTCAGCTACCTTTTTTTCCCCATCCACAATGTTTTCTGTAAAGAAGACTGTATCATATATCACTGCTATTGCTTTGTATTTGTCAGACTCCAGTCATCAACTGTTTACCACTGCTGAAGCAGTGGCATCAATAAACTTCTGGGCTCACCTGGTGCATTCTTAATTCATAAACTAGATAAAAGTGAATGTCATCCAGAAGAAATTGCAGAAGGGAAAGGGAAACTTCCCATACCTTCAGTTTCCTTGTGTAATAAGTCTCTAAAGTAAACCAACATTGAATGAAGTGCTGCTGTGTTCCTATATCCACGGGCTGGAAGGAAATGCATGTTAACGTGTTTCTGGGCCAGGGATGGGCTGATGATCTACACTTGCTGTTTTCAGGTATAATGCTGTGTGGCTCCTGTTCCACATACTAAATACAAAAAGAAATCATCGTGTGAATGAAGTTTACTAATTGATACTCTAAGGCAGAATGCTCTTTAAATGATGGGGGTTTTGAAAGTGGTGGTAGAGAATTGGTTAAGGTTGGCTTAGTCTGCTGCCAGAAATAAAAATGCACTCTTAATTTCTTAACAACAGCTCTGAGATCTGTTGATGTTGTGACAACTTTTCCCCAAGCTGCCAGAAGATACACAAGTGACTGCCACAGTCCCATCCCTAACACCCTGATGTACATACTTGCCCTATTGGATTCTTTTGCTCTGTTGCTTCTAAATGGTACGTGGAATGCTCACCTTTGCCACTCTATTTCTTCAGTATTGTCTTTGGCGGACAAAAAATTGGCAAGCAGCCTTTGCAGCACAGGCAAGGAATTAATAAAAAAATGGATGTATCATGAAATTTTCAGAATGTTTCATTTAAAAAATTCAGCCCATTTTCTTTGAAAGTCTGGCTTATTACTAGCTTCTCAAGGGTAATTTCTTCACTTCTTTAAAGTTTTCAGTGAAATATGGCTGATGTTAAACTGAACCTTCAAAAGTTCCTTCCATTTTTGTTAAATATATTGTCAAAGAGCATTTTTATCCATGTAAAACAAAGGAACAAATAGAATGGTGTGAGAGCTATAAAATAATTTTTTGTTGTTATTTTTGCTCTTGGCATACATTTAGTGCAATCTATAGGATACAGGTTCTAAGATTACAGAGAGAGGCTTAAGCACTAAAATAGGAACTTCTGAAATCCATATGTGAATTTTCTCCAAAGGCTGGATCTTAACATCAACCCTACAAGGGTATGGATAATCTAGAATTTTCCTTCTTTACTTATCTTTGTTTATAAACTGGTAAAGGGACAGCTCTCTGTCCCAGAACAAAGCCATCTATTTGTTGACACTGAATGCAATTTTTTGTTTTTGTTTATGTTTTTTTTTTTTTTTTGGGCATAGCTGAGCTGGGAAGAGGAACCAGAGCTCCCCAACTGGGACTTCCTGCTGGTTAAGCCTGAATATTTGTAGAATCTGTTACATTTCACCAAATTAAAACCCCTTCTGGCCCTTCTTCAGGTATAGTAAGTTTTTCATAGGCCATCCTCTGTCTTCTGCGTAGTCAGGGGCAAAGGTGGAAGTCAGGGAAGCAGAGGCTGGAAATCTTAAAGACATCTGACTAGCTTTATAATATAAGAGTTAAAATAAAATAATCAAGGGGACAAAGTGATAAATCAACGTTTAAAATTAATTATGCCAGAATATAGGCAGGCAAGAAATCTGTGGGCTTTGTAGGCTCTTTCCTGCAGGATCCCAGCTAGCTCTGCTGTCTTGGAGAAAACATACTGCATTAAATAGGTTTGACAAAAGATGTGTTTTCATTGTCCATCCATTTAGGTATGAATTCTTACCAAATCACATCCTTTTTTCTTTTTTTCTGGCTGCATTTACTGAATGCCACTAATATGTTGTAACACTATTACAGACTTTTATTCTAGGTAAAAGTGGTTACCCATTATTTGTGATACTTATTTGGACACAGATGATGAGAAAAAACATATTAGATAAAACTGGATGATGTTGCCAAGCTGTAGACTCTATGTTTATAAACCAAGACAGTAGAAGACAATCTGAAGCAAAAGGCATACTTCTTGCTATGTTCAGTTCCCACACTGTTGTCACTCTCAAAATGACGTTTCATAGTCTGACACTTTAAATTTGATTCACTTTTTTTTCAGAAATGAACATGTATTTTAGGTTGCTATGGGGTTTCTTGTGTATTTTTTGTGGACCTACTTGTGAATGTTTTCATCTGAAGGTACTCGGTAACACATTTCCACAGCAGACACCAGTGGATGGCTCCAGAGAAGACAACAAAACTGTAATGGGAGCTTTTGAGGTTCGGTCTACACCGTAAACAGGGACATTCACTCCTCTGTCCCACTGCCTGGGCATGGCTTCCTCTAACATCCAGGTGTTTCTCATACCTGGGGAGATAGGTCAGCTTCAGGCAAGGATCTCTTTGACAGCCTTGTCACGTTCTTGAAGCCCCCACAGGAATTTTTTTCTTTCCTCCCAAAAGGTGCTGCTATTGCAGCAGTGGGTGGCCAAGGGCACTAGGAGTCTGATGGAGCCCAAAGACACTTTTGTGCAGGTTTAGACTCTTTCCTATCTCCCCTTTCTTTCTGAGGCCATCTAAACCTACTGTCCATTCAGGGTCTTTGTGGACACAGCTTTTAGGTCACTGTTTCTTGAAGTTGTACAAGGAACAGAACCATTTGGCTCATTTGTCCTCTGACTTGGAAGCATGCAACCCTTCAGCCCACCTATGGAGGGAGAAATCAAGGCATGTCCAGGTTTGGATTTGATAGCATCAGCTCAGCTCCTCCAGGCCAGGGAATGGAGAAGTTGCTGGTAACTGGTATTTACCTGTCAAGGGAACCATCAGTATATCAGAGACAATCAGCAGTTCATCTAGCTCCTGGAACCGGCTGCGCTTCTAACCCACAGTCACAGCTACTTTGCACTCCTGGTCACTGAAGGCCTGGCTGCTGCTCTCTTACCCAAGAAGCATCTGTGTTTCTGTGTTACCTGGGGACAGGCTACTCCATGTAATTTAATAGTGCACTGCTTTACAAAGTTGATCTAGGTGTGATGGGGAAGTGAAAGAATCTCTATGGCAGATTATAAAACAAGGGGTATGTGATGTGGACTTTATGTCACCTTGGTTAGTGATGTCTCCTTGTAGAAAAGTGTTACTGAGACACCTTATTCAGCAGAAAGGCAGTTAGTACAAAATTACTCCATGAACGCTTCAGAATAAATTTGAATGAGCAGGCTGAACCTGTGCTGGATCAGCGATTTATCTTGTATGACTGTATTGATTTGGATCCAGCACTGTCAGCTTTAAGCCAGATTTACTATACTGTCAAGACACAAACTTCAGAAGCTATCTTTAATTGAAGGGAAGTTAACCGTGATGTATGCAGAAGGAAAATCATTAATCAAAGTTGTCTTGCATTTGGTCTATGAATGGAAGAAATGTTGTAGTAGAGGCTCTTAAGGCTCTGTCTTCATTTATTTGTATTTATTTTAGCCCACTCTTCCCCACAGCTGCTAGAAGAATGTTGTGCCAGGATTCCCTCAGACTTACTTAAAACTGTAAAATCCGTGGCAAAGAGCATGTGACACAGAAGCAGACACCCTTGTTTAGTTTAAGGAAGAATTTCTGGGGTAGATAAAGAGGCAGATCTAGTTGGAGAAGTGGAAGATGGGCCTGTGGAAAAGCAAGGGCTGGAAAAGAACAGCCTCGAGGAATAGGTGTTGGTATGGGGAAGAAGGCTGCACAGGACCAAAGGAGAAGAGATGAAGAAGAAAATAGCCTTATAGCCCTGACTTGCCATTTATTTTAATGTCTGCCTGTTAATAGATCAACATAAAACAGGGAAGGAAATTTTTGAAAAAGAGTAAAATATGAATTCCTGTTGTGTCCTGTGTATTCCTATTCCTACTTACGTTTTGTATTTTACTACTCTGCTTCTAATGCTGTAATTGGTAGGAATCTAATTACATTGCATGAAGCTGTTTCTTTTTGAAGGAGTAATTTACATGTAAACGCTTTTGGAGTGTATTCATTTTGTCTTTGAGGTCCTTTGATTAGTAATTGCAGCTCTTATTATCAGATGCTACATTTAAAGCAAAGCTCTTTCATATGTCTCTGCTTACTTACGTTATCTTTGCAAGTCTTCTACATAGTGAAATGTTCTGTAACTTGTCCTATTAAGGTAACCTAAATTACTTTAAAAAATACTCTCCTGTTTTTTAAAGTTGAATACAAAAAATCCAGATTTTTATGTTCATTACAGACACATAAGAATCCAAATTTACTTTGGGCGGGAAAAAATTCTGTGCTTTAAAACATTTTTATGGGTATGAGGATTCTCTGTGTCCCTGTGCTGTTAGAATAGTATGTTTACTACGTGTATAACTTGAAATACACAACTGTCAACAATGTGTGTTGGCTATGGTTACTGCAAGAGCGTAGGTTCTTATTTCTTCCTCCTTCAAACTGGGGAGAAGAGTGTTGTCTTGAATCAGAAAAGGTTTGAAAATGTTACCTTGCCTATTAGGACTGCTGAGTGCATATGTTTAATGCATCTTAAACATCACTGCATCCATACTTGGCTTCTGTCAGCTTCAGCTCATTCTTTTAAACTATTGTTATGACAAAGATAGTTAAATTCATAAACTTGTATTTCCAGGTTATGTTTCTGTTTCCAGAAAATACGTTTCTTTTTGTGTTACAACTCAGTGTTGCCAGATTTTAGGTGAAATTCGTGTATGAAGCAAATGTTCTAGTTCACATCCACTATTTTGTTAAATAGTCCCTATTTTTATAGAGAAAAACATGACTTGTTCAGCATTCTCATCTTCTGATATGAATGGGCTTTCCGTGTTCTCTCATGACAGAAAAATGGTAAAAAAAAAAAAAAAAGTATTATAACACTGAAATATAATATTAGCCATTTCAGTGCACACCTAACATTCCTCCTTTTTATCAGGAGGTCCATGTAAACACCAAATGCTGGAAAATAACTTCTGAATAGGACAGTCATGTTTGTTTATTCTGTCAGAAGTGACCAAAAAAATATTACCTGAACTTTCTCAAAACAGCAATTTCAAAATGTTATTCCTTGGAGAACAAAAACATCCATTTAATACATTACTGCATTTCCAGCAGGACTGTGTGCTTCCAGATTAATTTACATTTTAAATTGCCCTGAATGCCTAAATTTACTGAGCTAACATGGGAAGTAGAGATGAAAAAGCTATTTAGTTTATAAATGGTACCATCTAGTTTCAATGTAGGAATGGTTAATGGCTTTAAAATATAGACTAATTGTGCTGCAGGTTTTTGTTAGTAGTGTTCAGTTGTACTATTTGCAACATTAACTATTATGTACATGATAAACATTGGTCAGCCATGTAAATAACACTAATGACTTTGAATCAAGTCAGCCCAGCTGAAAACTGCTCTGTCAAAATGAGTCACCTCATACTAAAAAATGGTCGAATATTAGAGTAGCTATGAAGAACAAATCCTTTGCAATACTTGGAAGTATTTTAAAGTCTGAAAATATGAACACATTTGAATTTTTAATTATTTTTTAAAGATTGTGGCTACAGCTAAAATGTTAGTGTGCATATAGTATAGTTTGTAGAATTCTGTTGCAACGCAAGTAAATTTGAGTACATAAAGAAAGGGATCCCAAATGATGATGATAGTTTGCTTACGTACTAATATCTTTGCTCCTCGTTACTCTGCTTCCTTCTTCCATCTGTGTTGTGTATTTTTAGTGTATGAAATATTTGCTCCTCTTTAACCCATGTAACTTTTTTTATGGGTAGTGCACAAATAACCATTAACTTTTGGATCATATTAATCATCAAGGCAAAGAGTAAAAGTATGAAAGTGAAAACTCTTCCTGCAGAAAATCAGTAGTAGAATTTCCTGTAAGAAACTTCCAACCTTACAGAGCTTAACAGTTGCATTACTAGGACAGTATCTTGAAGTCCTCATATCCTTATTTTTTATACTGGTTTTGCTTGTGCTTCCAGCACTATCTGTCCTGTGCTGGGGGGTATTACCTGGTGATTTGAACTGGGAAGCAGGAAACAAGTTCTCTTGCAGACTGTACCAAAAAAAAAAATGTCCTTCAATGGAAATTTAAAAATAAATTGATCCTATTTTTTAAAGGCTTGAAGGGTGTAATACCATTGAAATCCCCAGATATTGTACTCTGCAAAATATGTGATACACAGTGACCAAAAAAAAAAAAAAGTATGTCATTCTAAATGTACAATGTAGTTGAAGATAGTAAGATTTCCGAGACCAGGCAGGTCAGAACAGTAATGTGAATGGTTTCATCATTTTTCCTTTCATGTGCAAACCCAACAAAAAATTATTGTGCATTTGCAGCTTTGATATTCTGAAAATACAGCAAACTATTAGATAGGCCATTTTACCCTTAAAACCACCAGCAATTTTTACTGAATCTCACGGGTCTTGAAGAAACCTACACCAAAGGGTTCTGTGCTGCTCCTTTTAGTAACCTGAGCATGATGGAGCCTTTTTTCCACCCCATCTCTACCTTGTGAGGTGTCAGCTTGGGGCTCTGAAAGGTGAAGTTAAAATAGAGAACATTTTTCTATTACAGGATAGTCCACTTTTTGCTCTGTTCCCTCTTTGTCATGCCTCAGATCATAAAGGCTGCTTATGCCAAAGCTTGGATTTAAACAACAAGCTTCTGCCTACAGCAAGGAAATCTCTCCTTGCATCTACAGCTGGCTTCAAGCCTTTGGTCAGTCAATGAGACTTAACAAAGTTTTGCTCTATAGTTTCTTCTCCGGGATATCTAGCGAGATGAATTTTGTAATACAAACCCATTTTATTTTGGGGCGAAAGATGGCTGAGCATATCTAATACCTTCTCCTCACAGAGACTGGGTTTTTATTTGCTTGCTTGGGTATGCAAGGATATACTAAGTCTCTGTGAAAGAAAGCTTTGCTGTGTCTCAGTTTATATCATTAATATAATATTATTATGCAGACGTATTATGTTTCCTTCCTGTTTGCACTCTAACTGCAATGTGTAACCTTGAAGGATAGGTCACCTATTCAATATTAGATCCTTACCTTCCTGATGAAATTATTTACTCCTCCACAGGTGGAGAGCCAGGGCTTTAGTTTGGGGAGATTGCTGACCTTGCCACCCAGGTGTGTTACTGGGGCGTTTAAATATTTGAACATTTGTAGAGGTGGACCTGCTACTCATGGTGCCAAAACAGCCCAGATGAAGTTGCTTATGATCGTTATTAGCTCTTTAACTTATGGCTAAGCTGTTGACCAGCCTCAGCTGGGCTTTGGGAGGAGCCTTGCAAGAGCTGACAGCTGCTCTAGAGGCTGTGCAGAGGAGAACTGAGGACACCTGGGAGCTGGGCAGGGTGAAGGGCAGGCTGGGAGCACCCCTGCTGACCTGCCTCAGGGGGAAACCTGCCGGGGAAAGAGTGGGGGGAGTTTTGGCTTCTTTTAAAGAAAAAATAAAACTTGGATGACTAAGGGCATTGGTGATCTGGAGCCCTGACCTAGGGAAAGGGTCAGGACAGGCAACGTGACTTGTGGATTTGGAGGCATCTTTCACCCTTACAGAGGTGAACTTGCCGATTGAAAAATGCATCTGAGATTACTGATGGTGTCAGAGCTGCTGCAGCAGCCCACATTGCCATTGAACCACGAAAGAAGATGGGCCTGTGGATCCTTCTGTAAGTAAGGATTATTTTGTGTTCCAGTATTGTCATTTATTCTCTCGTTAGAGCTGTGACCCACGGGCTATGCTTTGTGACGCTGCGCTCGTCCTTCGGTGGTCTTTCCTCACAGATCTTTGATGCTGAAGTGAGGTCTGGATGCATTGTTGTGCTAATGGCAGTAGGTGTTGATTTCTCCTCTGCAATGTGGTGAATATGAACGTGGTCCTGCGTGGGGATGACAGGGGAAGAGAGACAATAGCAGGAAAAAGCGAGTAGTTGGCGTAAATCATGTAATGCACTGCATGGGGATTGTCCAGAAACAAATTATAGTCCCTGGCAGTAGCAGGAAGGAGGTATCAGCGTGTAGTGCCTGAGTAGAGGAAGCTGCTAGCTCTGGCTTTGCTACTGATGCTTTAAGTGTAATGACTGATGGTTGTGTTCTGCCTTCTGACAAGTCCTGTTGCTCTGGCGTTACGTGCCTGTAGCAGACAACTTTTAAAATGTCAAACCTGACCAAAGCTATGCTGCACAGCTTCTGCAAAGTTACTTTTGTTAGCAGGTTAGGAAACTCGGGGACCTGGTATATCCTGCCGGGTGGTGGTGTAGAGGTTTTATTATAACTTATGTTATACCATCAGCTAAATGCAGCTCATGAGATCACTAACACTGAATTATTCTTGTGATGCTGGGTAAATATTGATGTTTGTAAAATATAGAAACGGGTGGGTGTTGAAATGTGTAAAGCCTAGTAAACTGCTAGGAAAATATTTTATTCTCTTTATGGTGCTGATTTCTTCATAAATATTAAAATATTACCCCTCTTCACAGTGTTGAGGAGATTTACTGTACAGAGCCTGAATCAATGCGTGTTATTGGTGAAAGCTGTGGAGCTGCTTTAACTCCATGGACGTGAGTCTTCATCTCTGGGACTCTCTCTAACTTCTGCCCCCAGCCACAGTGTGCTTCACTTCACATACGAGCTGTGAACGTGGAGATGTTTGACCACTGTCACCTTATGTGATCAGAAGCATATGTGCCACCTTCTGTGGCTATGGATAGAGCTGGGCGCTCTGATTCAGCAGCTTTGGAACACATTTGAAATCTAACTTTATGTAATTCACTTAAAGAGAAAACTGTTGTGCCTGTACCAGGGATACAGTTTTGTCAGCTGGTACCTGGAAGTTGGGGAAAAGAAGTAAATGGAAAGGCTTGGATTGAGCTTGCAATTTAGCCAGTTTTTGAGATAATGCACAACCCTCAACTAAGGTGCTTGGAATGGAGTAACCCTAGGAAACAGAGATGTGTGTTTTATTTTTGAGGTGCAATTTATTCTCTGCTGCTTTTTCTGAGTTTTGAAAAATAGCCATTTCTATCCAAAGAGCTGTGTAACAGGGATAAAATCCTACATTTCCTGGAATTGAAAGACAGAGGTAAGCTATCCTTGGTACAAAGCCGGTAAAGTTCCAATGTATTTTGGCTTTAGAGAGAAAAGAAAATGTGTTTACATTTCCCTATAAGAAGGTTGAATCTTTGCAATTTTCTTCTCAAGGTAACTTGTTTAGATGTGAAAATTTCTCAGGTATGCTTTTAATTCAGAACAGAACAAATTACCCATGGTTGTAGAGAAAAATATGAGGCTCAACCAAGTTAGTTGGTCATCCTTCTTTTTCTGCGTCATCAGACTGGGTATTTGAAATTTATTTTGCTTAACTGACAACTTGAATTCAGAAAACTTTCATAATCCAGTATTTGCTCTATTATATGTGATTTGAGATTTGCTCTACTATGAATAGTCTACAAGCAAAACATGCATGATTTGAAGGATGAAGCAGAAAAATAGATATTTAAGATATTTTTGTAAATGTTCTTTATATACTCTTAATTTTGAAAACACTTTAATGTAAAAGCTTCTAAATGAATGAGAAAAATCTTGAAATGCAGCTGATGCAATGCTAGACTCATGTTCACATTTTGTCCAAGTAGGTATTCTTCCCCTGCTCTATCCAGACAGGTGATACCTGAGAAGTCAGGGAAAATGAGTAATTGGAAAGGCTATAGAGGATCAAACTTGCAAATTAAGGGCTAGTTTATGATCTAAGATTAAATCTTCAGCAAGGGGTAGTTAAAACAGAGTAATCCTGGGACATACTTGGAGAAAAGTATTTCCTAGCTGTAATTTCTTCTCCACTTCTCGTTTTATTTAAGGTTGGCTAAACCAAATTACTCTGGGACTAGATTATGGAGCCTCTCCTACTCTGCAGTGACAGAAAACTACTAGTATTTATGTACCTTTCCTGGGATTTGGAGTTTACGTGTGAAATGGAGATGTATAGGCACTTCCCCACCACCCCCCTCTCTTCCCTCTTACTCAGACGAGTAAAAGAATAGTTTGCTAGCTGGTCCTTTTGCCCATGCTAGAACAAGCAAAGACAGAGCATAAATGAAAAACATGGGTTTTATCGCAAGTCTGGAGTTTCTCAAACAGCGTGCGCTTCTGAAATGCAAGCATAGATTAAGCTGAATCTTCCCTGGTTTTATGAGTATTTAAACTTGGGAAATTCTACTGCATATATTTCAGTAATGTGAAAAAACAAACGAAAAAAAACCCAAACACAAAAAAACCCCACCCAAAAAACCTCCTAGAGAGCAAAGATAATATCCTAATGAATGTGTCTAATACCCTGTGTAGTGTTCAGTATATCACCATAATTATTAAATAGAAGTAGATGCCTTAAGAACCTATCTCATGTGCCCCATGCTTCACTAGATCTCACAGGCCTGGCTTGTAAACGCTAATTAAAACTACATTGCAATGAAGAGAAACATTGCAATAGAGAGACGTGATTCAGTGCTAACAAGTACCTGTTAATGTTACTTCTTGTTTATGATGGAGAGATTTAACTGACATTTAATATCCTATCTGTGCCATCGAGCACATCCCGCAGGAGGAATGTCTGTCTTCGGAGGTCAGGAGGAACTAGCAGTTAACTTGGCGTGATACTAACATGCACTTTGCCTTCAAAGGGCCATCATTTAACTTGATTCTAGAGATGTTTTCAGACTCAGTTGTTTTACGTAGTTTGCATGCTAATACTGATCTAGATTGAAATTAATGTAGGTAAAAGTAATTGGACTGAAGTCCGTTAGTACTCAACAGTGGATTGTGTGTTTTTTATGTGAAATGCTGGGAAGATCTGGCTTCAGAAGCCAGTGAATGTTGTTAAGCACTTTAATTCTGTCTGTAATTGCAACTAAATGGGCATTTATTTCTAGCTTGTAAATACAGAATGTAGCTGCTTATAAAATTCAGGTGGACATGGCAACTTAAGAAGTCCTTTTAATTTCACAAGAGCTTTTAACTTGAAGGGATTTTTCTTTTTAACATTTCTAGTTCAGCTGTTCTGCAACTCATTTTAACAGTCTTGTGTTTTGCTAATAAACATATTGACTGGATGTTCCATTAGTTAGCAAGGTGCATCTTTTGAAAAAAAACTACAGAAAATTTATAAGGGTCGAGGAATTTTCTGAGTTGACCACAAGTTGGGTGATGCTAAGTGATCGCTGTAATAGGTGAGCTATCAGTCATAGGGAGGGTAAAGTAAATGTAAATATCTGCCATGAACTGGGTTTCTGTGCCATAGAAAATAGTGACACTAAAAATATGGTTACAGTTCAGTCACAAAACAATAAAAATGTAAATTACCAACAGTATAATCTTAAGCAAATAAGCAATGGTACAGAATATGTGCTTTGGGATTTTACTTGATTTTAGTTGGGAGAGTTCTGCCTTTCTACTCCTGAAACCAAGGTTCTTGCACAATCTTTCTTTCAGGCAGCACCAGCTGTGCTGTTCAACTATTTCTGCTGGTGACAATTTTTTTCCTCAAGTATTATTCCCATTGATAAATTTAGCCCAAGAGAACAGGTAGGATACTGGATCATAGAAGCATAGCAGTGTTTTTAGGGACTAAATGCCAGCTAAGACAAATGGGAGTTTTTATTCAATGTATCCAGAAACATTCTTATTAAATACTCCAGGTCTTGTTGTAGTACCCACTGTTACTGACTTAATAAGCCCAAGACTAATCTCTTTTCCAGTACTAAGTGAGGAGTTAACAGAAGATTTCTGTTTGTAGATTCTTCATCCTATGAGCAGTAATAATTTGTTAACTTACATATGTTT
Source organism: Megaceryle maxima (assembly GCA_024605025.1). NCBI lineage: Eukaryota > Metazoa > Chordata > Aves > Coraciiformes > Cerylidae > Megaceryle > Megaceryle maxima. Next base: position 26,864 of record JANHGN010015026.1, on the reverse strand, counting down.
TGGGTTTTCTCTGTCAGAGGGTTTAGTGATTTAATATATAACTTTCCTTTACAAGGCTGCATCTTATTTCCTGACTGAAAAATTGCATTTATAACTAATATGGATGTTTGAATCATTGATCAGTTTTGTAGCTATTCTCCTTTCAACCATCACAACTGTTCATTAGCTTTAATCTTTTTCCACAAATACTCATTTTTTAAGACCAGTTTTATACTTATAGCTTTTATATAAAAATTAGAGCAGTATTTTATGTGTAAGCAGTACATGCAAATTGTCAGTACAAGCACATGAAACTTGCAGTCTTCTCTGGCTGCCGTTACTATTTAACAAAAGTACAGCTTTACAGTCAACTGTTCTTAAAGCTGGTACTTGCCTTTTTGCAATATACTGCATCATTCAATGCACATAGAAAGGGAACACTAATAGTTTTTAACCATAATTTTTTAATAGCTTTTTTAAGTAACTGGGGGAGCTAGAGGGAGAAGATATGGTTATCATAGAATCATCTAGGTTTGAATAAACCTTTAAGATATTTGAGTTCAGCCATTAACCCTACTCTACCAGGTCCACCAATAGGTGGCTTTTAAGTACATCCAAGGGATGGTGACTCAACCACCTCCCTGGGCAGCCTGTTCCAATGCCTGACAACCCTTGCAGTGAAAATTTTTTTCCTAATGTCCCGTTTAAACCTTCCCTGGTGCAGCTTGAGGCCATTCCCTCTTGTTATGTCACTAGTTACTTGTGAGAAGTGACCAGTACCTACCTCCTTCAACCGCCTTTCAGGTAGTTGTAGAGAACGATAAGGTCTCCCCTCAGCCTCCTTTTCTCCAGACTAAATAACCCCAGTTCCCTCAGCTGATTCTCAAAGGACATGTTCTCCAGGCCCTTCACCAGATTAGCCTCTCTTCTCTGGACCTGCTCCAGCACCTTGATGTTTTTCTCGTATTGAGGGGCCCAAACCTGAACGCAGTACCCAAGGTGTGGCCTCAGCAGTGCTGAGTTCAGAGGGACACTCACCTCCCTGGTTCTGCTGACCGCACTATACAGGCCAGGAAGCCCTTGGCCACCTGGGCACACTGCTGGCTCATGTTCAGCTGGGTGTTGACCAACATCCCCAGGTCTCTTTCTGCTGGGCAGCTCTCCAGCCACTCTTCCCTGAGTCTGTAGCTTTGCTGGGGTTGTTGTGGCCCAAGCCCAGCACCCGGCCCTTGGCCTAGTTGAAGCTCGTACAATTGACCTTGGCCCGTAGATCCAGTCTGTCCAAGTCCCTCTGGAGAGCTGTCCTCCCCTCGAGCAGATGAAATGAAAGAATGTAAAAAAGGTAAAGAAGATTGAGAGCGAAGTGCGGAAGGCAAGTCTGTGTAAATTCTGACTGCGCGATACTGAAGAGAAGTAGACTGGAAGGAAATGCAGAAATTCTGGGCACTGTTTAATTTGTGTTCTCCTTTGCATAGGAGACCTCTGGACTGAGTAAGCTAAAAGTGTATTTCCTGTGTAGAACAGAAGTGCTAGAATAGCTAGAATAATCCCAGTAGCGTGTTATTTTTACATCTAAAATGTATGGCTTATGTAGCTGACTGCTGGTGTAGCTGCTTTCATGGTACTTCTGTTGCCTGTGTTTTCATGTTGCGGGGCGTGGGTTCTGGTAAAGGAATGAATGACTAACAGCCAAAACTCAAACAAGACATAGTTAAATCATTAGGCTGCCATGCAGAGAAACTATTCAGTGTTAAGTTCTCTGTAGAGTTCTTTGCTCTTTTTGCTGTATTGCTTCTGATACCATTTTCTTGGCTGTGGACGATGACACTCGCCTCTTTTGGGCTTAGTAAAATGTGCAGCAGCGTCAGAGGCAGAGAACATTTTCTGTAAAGCAGTATAATAAAATATTTACAAGCTTTGATGTAACAAAGTAGGTATTATGTGTGAATTGTACTGGCTTTAGTTGGTTAGAATAGACAGTCTGCAAGCATTTACAGAAGCTTCTGTAGCATAGTTTCAAATTCATGTTTTATGGAGCAAGGATATTGTTACCTTCTACATTTCATTTTATCATAGTGCTTATGATGGAGCACGCAAATATTTACAGTTCAACTTGGAAAGAAGAGAGGTCAAGAATTTTATTACCACTTATAAATGAACTTATATAAGGATATGTGCTTCTTGAACCTGCCAGAGATGAGAGAACATGTGACGAGCTTCTCGTTTTGGAAAGTTGTGGACAATTTGACATTCTCTGGGTATTTTTCACTGGTCTTTCAGTGCTTTTGGGGTGATGCTACAGGGACCTCTCGCCTTCCCTGCTTAGCTGGCATCTTTCTGGAGAGCCTGTGCTGAGCCTTGTCCGCTTTCTTGCAGCTTCTATAAAAATGTGCTAGTACTGGAGTGTGCAGCGTTTCTTGGAGTACGATTGAACTGGTCCATTAGGCAAAGGGGTGCAACTCTCAACCAATATGCTACCTATTTTGTATCAGAAAAGGAGACAGAAAACGGTTCAACCCTGTAAGTCCAGAGAGACTTGTATAACAGCGTGGAAAGCAACTAATTAGTTCTGCTACAACTTTATTTTTGCCTATGTAATATTAATATATATATTCACTTAGAAGTCTTTTTCTGAACTGAGCAGAAGAAGGACCTGTAATGTTAGAACTAAGACTGCCAGTTCTGACATGGATGTATAATGTAAAATTGCCTGAATACTTTAATGTCCAAACTGCTCCATTCCAAAAGAAAATTGATTCATCTTTCATCAGTCTTTGTCTGAATCGCTTTTACTCTAACACTGTAATCTTCTCAAGGCAGACAGTAAAATGCTTTGATCTTCATGTTAGCCACTTGGCATTGCTTTCTGAAGTTACATTCAGCTGCTTTGCTTGGAGAAGTTAATTGGGCAGTTAATTCTGGCTTCTTTTTGTGCAGAGAAATTTTACCTAAACGAGTGTTCTGCATTCTCTTCAGTTTTGTTTCCGTATAGAAGGGGTGTATATGCAAGTATATTTATTAAGGTTATCACGCCTGGCTTGGCTTATAAATGAAAAAAGGAAAATGTCCTATCCACCACTCTTACAATTCCAGTAACCTCAGCTATACTGCCATATTTTTCACTGTACTGGCATGATTATTAAATGTCACCACTGATCTGTGCAATTAGTACTGCAAGGACATCTTAATTGGAGTTTGATCCCTTTGACTGTTCAACTTTCCTCTGCATATTAATGTCTTTCTTCTCTGTGGCCTCACCTCATGGGAAAGAATTGTCAAACAGTAGTTTGTGGGTGCATAATTATATATATATATATATGGGAAGTACTGGCTTGTATTTAGACACTTCAGGTGCTTATTTGTGCTGCAGCCTGATCAGCTCAAAACTAAGTGATTCTTATCAGTTTGCAGTGTTTGGATTTACAAATTAAAATGGTGAGAAGTGGCTGGTATCTGTTGCATAGTAATTTACCCAAAGAAGGGGGGGGGAAGTTAAGTTTCTCTGAGAAACTACAGAAATTGGATCCACTGACATTTCCTTCTGGCCAGTCTGAAATCTCCAGTGTGCTGGAAAGAGTTAGTGAACACCTCAGAAATAATGAGAAGTGCTTATAGAAATTTACTCTAGCTTTGATCTGTACTCTGGAAGAGCTATGCACACCTTCAGGAAAATATGCTCATTTCTTTTGACATCTCCCTGACTTTTAAATGAGAACCTGAAAATTAATGGAGGAGCAAAACTTATTCTTCATAAAAGCAAGAAATGAGTAAATAGTGCTACCAGCTTTAGACAATGAGGTGATAGAGGCTGAAGGCAAGAGAAATTTGCTTTTCACTGTCTGCGGTTTTTTTTGTCTTGCACAATCTCATGCTTGTAATGTATGCAAAGGATTATCGGTGATGAGCAGGTTCTTAACTTAAACCCCAAAGGGAGACAAGAAATTATAAGTGCAGTACATGAGAGGTGCAGAATAGCAAAGTCATTTTTAGAACCTGCTAGTTTGAGAGCTTTTGTAGTAAATCGGAAAATAGGTAATAGCCTTTAGACCTCATTAACATTGACTGATGTTCATATATATCACAAATGGCTAAACTAGTATTTTTTCATTTTGCAGTAAGAATGAGGGAACATCTATTCCCTTCTAAATAGAAATGTGGTGAATATGATTAAAAAGACTCAAAAAAGAGGTGTCAAGACATTATATAACTGAGAATTCAGTTTATGCTCTGAATTGCTGAGTCTAATAGGAAGCTCTTCAGTATTGCTTCTTTTTTGCTTTGTCTTTAAAACATTAGGAGGAAGCTCTTCAGTATTGTTTCTTTTTTTGCTTTGCCTTTAAAACATTAAAAGGCTTTCTAGGTAGTCTTAACAGAGAACATTCAAAAATCACTTTGAATTTGGGTTTGTCCCTCTGTATTAAACTGCTGAGCTATTAGTACATAACATCCATGAAAAACAAGGCAGTTTCATCATGCTGCTATAGGCCAGGTATTGAGTGATTACTTGAAGGACCATGTGTGAAACCAGTGATACCTGCCCTTTGGTCTTTGGTAAAAAGTATGGTGTTTTTACGCCACGGGGTGTGGTTGCAGGGGGCTGGTACAAGCAGTATATGTCAGCCTTTTATAGGCTACCTGCTGCAACTAACACGAAGTGAACTCATTAATTTCTTGTCTTTAGACTTTTGGAATATGTGCCATACAGAATTTGAGAAATATTACTTGCTTGCAGTTTCACTCCTTTTGATCATTTTTTTTTTTTCCTACATTGCAAGGTATACTCCTTAAGTCAGATAAGGACGTCAAGAGATGAAGTAGACATAGCAGTGCTGGGAGATTATCTGATCCATTCATTGCATGGTACAAAGTTCTAATGACTAATACTGATATCATCATGCATGGACAGTTTTCTTCTGTAATAGTTATGTTGTTGAAAGCATTTATTGACTTACACTGAGAACAGTTGTGATATTCTGCTCCTTATTTGCAAGCCTGTTTCTTGGAGGCTTGGTGATACTTTCTAGATACGTTGCACACAGCTTTTGTGAGTCTCTGTGCACTTGCAGTGTGCACCTCTCTTATGTTTGAGATGTTCCAGGTATTTTCTTACAGTCCAGTACCAAGGAAGAACAGTAGATCTCCTAGCTCTCCCATATGCCCAAAGCAGTGAGGCATCTATTCCGTTTAGCTTTGAATGCACCTCTCCTTTAGTCTAGTGTGTGGGTTCAAGACTTCGCCTTGGGTTATAGATGCTTCTAAGAATAAATGCAGTGTGACATCACATCTCAAAGTGGGCGTTCTAATGCAATTAATAATGCTACTAATAGCTTTAACTTCAAACAAGTACGACACAACTGCTTCTCGTCATGTTCTGAGACTGCTTTTGTCAATATCAGATTTTTTTCCTTGTACTCTATTAATGTTGTCCATGTTTTTACCTTTTTTTTTTTTTTTTTTTGCTAAATGCTAGTAGTGTTACCTTGTTTAAAATCTTTCAATTCCCCAATGTGATCAAGCTACTTATAAGCTGTGATCTGCATTTATACGGGAAGTTATGTTAGTGGTGCTCTAGTGCCACTCTTTTATTTTAACGTTCGTCATTCTGGCAGATTTTCCTATGACAACGTGCTATCTTAGATCCCATAAAGCTCTTTTGCTTGGGCAGGTAGTGAAAGTAAGCTCTCTGAGCTGATCTCTCTCAAAAGGTAAAATTAAATGCTGTTTTGAGTCAGTGCCTTTGAAGTCTGAGGGTGTTACAGAATAATGAGCTCTACTGTGAGGTTGTGGGGTTTTGTTTGTTTGACTTCGTGGGAGGATGCAGTTCTGTTTTGTGGTGTTAGATGCAATGGCTGATGTGATCCTGAGGTCTTGTCTATGCTGCTGACAAGTATGAGTGCATAGTTTGGGTTTCAAGAACAGCTCAATGTAGCCATTCCAAGTACAGTGGTAAAGCCCACTTTGCAGCTGTAGCAATTTCCATGCTATTGCTATTAAACTGGAGCTGTTGTGTTGGGAACTGGAGATCTGCAAAAAGTGACCTTGACAAACAAGGTGCCAATGCACTCTGAAAACAGGTAAATCACCTGAGAATCTCATAGGGCTTGCTTTTTTCTTTCCCTTTGCCAAACCGTATCCAGGATTTACCCAGCAGAACTACTCCCCTGCCCACACCCCCCTACTCCAGTACTTACTAAATAGGTCCCTTTGGATGGAATGATACCATCAAAACTTCAACAGCATTTTGTGAGCACCAAAATACTTGTGGTATATAGTGCAGTCTTTATGAGCTGCCTTGTCTAAATAGATGAGTAATAGACAAGAAGTGACTGATTTCTATTAGGTAAAAAGCATCTACAGAATAATTTGCACTTTAAGCTGGTCCTGCATAGGGTACTGGAAAACACTGATGCAGAGCGAAGGTTAAATGTCATTTCTGACTTGGTGTGAGAGGCGAGTCAGAGCTGTAACTGCTCAGAATAGGAAGCTTTGAAGCTAGTAGAGGAGCATGTGTTCTGGAAAATGAATGAAGACTTGGCTGATCTGGCTTGGAGGGAGTCTGGGTAGGCAGTGCAAACAGGGAAAGATCTTGCAACCATTTCTGGTTTGTGCTGAAGCTTAGATGGACTTAATACTGTTTAGACAGATTTTTTTGTTCATTTCCTCTGACACATCAGGTGACTTACAACCACAGCATAGTGTCCTCGTGGAGTTTTTACCAGGCAAATGTTGCGCCAATGTGAATCAGTAATAAGAGAAGGTTTTCAAAGAATAAAAAGGTCTGTCTGCGACAAAGCTAAGAAAGCACATCTACAAAATCTTCAGGTCTGTGTCTACTGAAGGTTTTGGGGAAGGATGATGTTATTTACAGGTATGGCAGATTGAATGTGCTGCAGCCCTTTTGACTGGAAGGTTTTAGCATCATCATGATATAAGCACACCAGTGGATGGAATTCTGTTTCCAAGGGGTTTTATCTACTCTTTGAAAACCCATGCATTTGTTAACATACTTTATTAGAACAAATAGACAAGCATTACTTTAACAGTGAGCAGAACCTGCCAATGCAAAATAAGTGTGAATACTTCCCTGCTGGAAAGATAATTCTCTAATTAGCTTCCAACCATTCAGTGATTGAAAATGTGTGGATGCAAATAATTTTCAAATTACTTAAGTCACTTAAAAATGAAATAAAGGATTCCTGCTGAGCTGCTAGAACTTACTTGTAGATGAGGTGTTTCTGACTCTGGATCACATCTGGCAGGGGAAAAACATATTTATTCTCTTTATTATCTTATACCCAGTGTGTGCCAGACTGACGAAAGAAACACATGTAGAGATAATTATTTCCAATATTGAAATGTGCATGTTTTACTGGGGTAATGGAGGGAGGGATAGAGGAAGGGGATCAGGGTAATAATGAATCTGCCTCTTCCATTTTCGTCTTGTTGTTTCTTCCACTCCTCTTTTCCTCCAAGCTTTCTCCAGTTAGTGACAGTGCCTATGGCTGGGTTCTCTCTTGCATAGAGACCATGTTTTTTAGTTAAAGAAACGTGCTCCTTTGTCTCCCTCTGACGGAGAAGCCACCTGTCATCTCAAACAGCCTGCTCAAGCAGTAGGAGTTAGGGGACTATTTCCTCTAGCCTGAAATCCCAAGGTTAGTTACTGCAAAAGCTGCTATGGCCAGAGTCCCAAGTATGCATAGTTTGTGTTTAGTGGCACACAGAACGATGCTTTTTAAGTGGGGGGGGGGGGGGGGAAGCCACATGTTGAACAAATATTGACAATACTTCTATCACATGGTCTCTTTTTTGCTTTATCTTACCAGGACATCAATGTGGAATCATTATATTGGTATCTTTTTATAATACTTCAAAGTTTTGATCTTTACCTTTTGAAAATGCTGCGCAGTAGTATTTTTATGGTTTTTAGGGAATTAGTTTTTTTAGGAGCTCTAGTTTAACTACCTGTACTTTACTGTGAAGTCAAAAGATTGTTTTTTCGCTCCAGCTGGTGGCCTGTTGATAGGATACCACTTAAAATGATTCATAAATGTGTGTCGTAGTGACAGAATCACTGTAGGCAGGCTCAATAGGAAACTTTTTTCTTGTCATTCAGTGTCTGGTTTAGAACAGAAAGTGTTGATCTCAGCAGCCTAAGTTTGAAGTGGCTGTTAAATCCATTGCAGCTTGAATTTTAATTGTACATCATCAACATGAAAGCCAGTTGGACTTGCTGGTAGACTCATGTTGCCTGCTGTGCTTTGGCAGAACTAGTGCAGCTCAGAACCACCCTGCACGTCAGTCCTGCCAAAATCCAGATTGCTTGGGGTAAGAATAGCCTCAGGAGAGGACAGTGGAGGGTGGAAGGCATCCTGAGCTGTCCCCTAGATGGGGTTTACCAGGTGCTTGAGAACATGTGGCATTGCATTGCATGGATGAAGAAGAGGGTTAAAGCTTGATTTCATTTTGTCTCCATTGGTGCCAGTGTCTATGGTGTTGCAATGGAGTTGTTCAGCCAAAAACCTTGGTGTTCGGCTGAAGAGTGAGTGTGTGGACAGAGAAAAATCACCTCAGCTGCAAGGGTGGACAGGCATAAATCAGAAAAGCTGTGTGAAAGTTGGAGACCTGGTTAAGTGGCCTTTAGCCCTGTCACTCAAAGGTGTGAAAGACAACAGCAAGTGGCAAAGCTTGAGTGATGTCCAGGATCACCTCAGAAGATCTGGAGATGAGCACAGGTGTTTCAGCATTCGTGTGAACAAGATCTCTGGTCTTTTTCCAACACGATACCTTTTTTGGTCTGAGGAAAAGGTTTGGTTTTTTTTTTTTTTTTTGTTTGTTTGTGGTTTTTTCTTTTCTTTTTTTTTTTTCTTTTTTTTTTTTTTTTTTCTT